>JBBPCY010000023.1:14510983-14560242 GCA_037974405.1 Brachyalestes nurse | reverse complement strand
CTGACGTTGTGGGGTGCTAAACATGGGGAACACCTTTTGGGCGATAGGTGTGGACTCATGTTCCATGGCATGGAAGACACAGAAGAAGGTTAACACATACAGGTTGTTTTTTATTATCAGCTGTTCAGTGGATTCTGAATACTGGTGGCCATATGGATGGGGGTTCTCTAGGCTGTCCTGTCTTCCGCTTGGGTCTTTAGGCTTTTTATTGGCTGGTTCATGCTATCTCTGATTATATCCATTTTGTTGCTTGTCTTCTTCCTCCTCATCAACATGGATTAGAAAACTTGGTGAATTTAAGAAGTTTGTCATTTTTAAAGAACCTTTTAGATGATTTGTCCAAAGATTTATCCATTCACAAATATTCACAAATCTCATCATCTCTGTGTAATCCAGTCAAGCAGGATGAAAAAGAAAGACTTTCCTTTGTCAGCGATGGCTCTATTTCAGTCTGAATGCATTTCCTGTCTCCTGGCCTAGTCTAGGAATCGAGCTTCATGTGAACTGGAACAACATGGAGGATGAATGCCTTTTACAAGAGTTCTAAAGGGATGAAAATAACTTTGTTCATCAAATTCTCTGAAGTGAACCTCTGTTTTCAAATCTAAGATTTGCTTCAGTCAAGCAGCAACAAGTGGGTGACTAATCATAATGTTGATGTGGCACTGTTGAGAATCAACATGTGGCACATGGTGAATCAACAGTAATTCTTGACTGTTTTGATCCCTGCCTGCAAAGGTTCAAAGGTCTAATGATTTTCAGTGCAGGTATTATTCATCTTCTGCTGACTTGTGACTATAGCCTGCAGATTGAGCGGCTATTTTCCAGGCGGTGTAATTTAGGAACAATTTAACTTACAGACATGATACACATATTGTACAAATCGGCCCGATTTACCCTCTAAAGCAATTTCATCAGACAAAGCATCAGCGATTAAGCAATCTTGAGAATTGGCCCAACATCATCTTATTGTATGTACTATGTGTATGTTTTTGTTTGAAACCTTGCATTGTCGTGTTTGTGGGTGTGTTTGATCTGTTATGGACTGGCGACCTATTCAGGCTGTTTCTCTGCCTTTTGAGCTATGAGCACTGGGATAGGCTCCAGCACCTCTCACGACAAGCATAAGTGACATTAGATAATATAGTGAATGAATGGATGGATCTCAGATCGAGTGTAGTGTGTAACCATGAGTACTATCATCAATTTATCATCTTCTATTCTCTACTATTATTTATGTCCAGTGTATCTAAAACGTGTCGGGGAACGCATTTGTTTGTGTGAAAGTAAATCCAAATATTTGAATTTTTGAAGTGTTTCGGTAGGGTAGCAATCAAATAATTTGATTAGGTTCAGTTGTATTGCTGAGGGATGCAAAAAAAATATGCAAGGTTAAGATTTTGGTGCTCTGGAGCTTCAAAGTGAACAGCTTGCAGGCTGAGGCTCAGCTTTTACAGTTTGAGATCATAAGCAATTAAATGGCCAACAATAGTCCAGCCTAAGGTACTGGAATCTCTTCCCCCAAAGGAACAATCTCAAGGATTACAAGCCTTGTCAATGCTTAATGAGCCGTGATGGCAACTGCATTATAGGTAATGTAGTTTGCAAGGGCACACTTAGTTAACGGCAGTAGAGCGAGATGAATATGTAGAGTAATTGAAATGACATGAGTCGTATTCGGTTTGATCCATCACATGGCCGGGGGTGGACTCACTTTCAACAGCAATACGTCAAGCTTATAGCGAGGAAATGTGGCCGCGCTGCACTGTAAGGGGCACAAATTGTGCTGTTTGCTTCACGGTTAAGCATACAAAGGGACTCCCATTAATGTACATGCTTGTTGAATTATGAACTCAGTGAAAAAAATGCTTACGTCAGCCAATGCCTATACAGTTGGACCAAGGGAATGCAGAACTGTAATATTTGGCCTTTATTTGGCCTTCGTAGATCAAACAATGTCTTCACACAAAGAACTGGATGCCTGAAATTGCTCATCTCTGTTCTTTGAGCATGTTGTACTCAAGTACAGCAAAACTACAAAGATCACGGTGGAAGAGTCTGCAATATTGTGCCTTGGAGGAAACTTAGTTAGTTCTGCTGAACGCACCAATTCCAGACCACAAATGCTTTTGTAACCAGAAGACATGTTTAACTGGGATTTAGCCTTGGATCATCTTGCTTTGTGTTTACACTCACATTCAATGGCACAAAGTCTCAGAAGCATGCAGCCGTCCTGTCCCCCCCTTCCCTACACAAGACCAAAGCGGTGACCACACACTCAAAGCGTTTAACAGTGGTGCATAAGTATTATCTGTTTTGGATTTCTTTGCTTGTATCGCCCCCTAGTGACATTTTGTAGTAGTGCCATCAGTCCTTTCCCCTTCCGCTGAAGCCATAATGATGTTTGAAGTGTGTGTGCAGTGCTAATCAGCACAAGAGTGTGTGGTGGAAGGTGCTGAAATGCACGGAGAATTAACAAAGATCTTTGATTACTGACTTGATGCACCTGGCATTTATAATCCCATTTTAGGCTTACTTTGGACTTTAGGAAGTGCATTTCTGCAGAGTGTGTCATGATGTGCTACTTTGTTCAGTTCACAAGCAGATGGTGGTGTTTTTAAAAAAATGGACCAAAATGTCTCAGTGTTAGAACCCTCTACTATTTCTTCAGGTTTGTTCCAGTCCAGGTTTGCAGAACTACTAGAACTAGATGGTATACAGTAATCTATTACCACTATGAGTCCAAACGTTTGGAGAGACATGCATTTTCAGCATATGTTCTGAGGTCAGGGGTGTTGAGGGGGTATGTCTCCTCTTGGCAGCCTCTACTTTTCTGATAGGTCTTGGAACATTGATGTGAGACCTTGATTATTCAAGCAAGCGAGCATCAGTGAGTAATTGGATGATCAGTTCTGAATCTCAAATGCCAGTCCAACTTATCTAAGGTTGTGGGTGGAGCTCCATCCCTCCAGAAGAGTAACACTCAAGGATGACCACAGGCTCACATGTGGATGTACCAGTTTGTCCTGTTCTATTGATTAGCACTTTTCTATGGAGATTAGTGTTGTATGTTCTTATTTGAATGTATATATAAGAAGGTTTCTTTGGGGTCATGTTGTGCACGTGTTTGCAGTCAGACTGGTTTTATATCAGTAAAATCATTGATTGAAACTTTTGAACACCAGTGTATTAAACAAGCTTGTGATGAAGCTGGGTAGAGTAGCTGTCAAGGTTACCCCTCCACTACCACATTGAAGTTACTGCAAATCACACAGTGCACTACGCCATCTGTTCATTTCCTTAGATCAACATCAACCAGTGAAAGCAGACATCGTTGTTTATGCTTATGTCTTGCATGCTTCAGAATGATCATCGTCTGCTCTTCTCTGTTTAAATGATCACACCCTATGGGAACCGTGGTGCTCTTCCACATTTTACCAGGTGTCACCGACACATTAAGCTATTTGCGTTACCGTTCTTGTATTGCAGCGGAACGGTTGAGCATTTTCAGTATCGATTCATCACTCATCCAATTTGCTGCAAATTGCATGTTTGTAGTGATGGCAGATAATAGACCTCAAGGATAATTACAGTTTTTGGTAATTACGAGACCTTGGATGGAAATATTGAAAAAAAAAAGCTGGACCATTATGTACCACAGATTTAAAACCCCATTCAGGAACACCATCTAAAGGACTATACAGTCTAATGCGCCCACCCGCCACTTGAATAGAAATACCCACACCCACCTTGTGCTTCCACTCACTGGCCATTTTAACAGAAACCCCAACCTTCTGTTTCCTCACACTGTCCACTTTATCGGAAACACCCACCTTATACCTTAGCAGAGTATGTGACAGCAGTATTTCCGGGGCTGTTATAAACTACTGTTATAAACTATCACTACTGACAAGAGTGTTTGACCCTCCAAACATGTCCTACCGAGGGTACCTCTATGGTCAGAAACTGGCTACTAATGATGAGCTAACACAAACTGTGCATCAGAAGAATGGCCTGAACCACGAGGGAGTGGTTTAAAAAAAGTGTCCAGTGTAGACATGCAGTGTCCATCTTATGGCAGTACTTTGAAATTCAAAAGGTAGAGCAAGCGCCTTGCTACCATGATCATGACAAAGTATTTGGTGGTCCCACCATGGATGAACAAGTGGATTACAACATTGCCTTTAATGAAAGCCCCCACTTTTCATATATATGAATAATTCAGAAAACGTACTGCACTGATGTTCCAAGACGGTTACGAATCCTTCATGAAATTGCTTCCATTCATCCGTCATTGTTGCCATGTCAGTCCATACTCCGACTGAGCTATTGCCTATTTCTGCTCGTCCAAAAGGGGAAATGGAGTTTAAGAAAATTCATAGCGGTGCTGCTCTGCCAAAGGTTCATTTTTCCAGGGAAGTTCCTTTTTGCATCCATGTTGGGATCACCCTGTCTGAAAATACACTTCTAAACAAACACATCTGAGAAGGTAATTTAATTTTAATGACTGTTGCTGAGAGTTGGACGCCTCCGTACTGTTAATTACACACGTGAAGGCATCATAACTCACGTTCACAGTCCTTGGGTGTAGAGAAAGGCCCTTCTGACGACCAGACAACCATGATGTAGACTCCACTTGAAGGTAGAGTAGGCAGAATTCTCCATTAGAGCTTCATGAAATATTCACTTATATGGGAGCGCTGCATGCTGAGGAGAAGTGAGGGCCCCACGCACAGAGAAAATGGCCTTTTTCAATGCTGGTTAGACCTCGCACCGAACGTATCTTGAATACAAATCCCGGCCACGTCCTCCGGAGCTATAAGAACATAGATGCTCCGTCTGGCAACCTTCATCTAATCCCTTCCGAACCGCTACATCTTATTAGTACGGGACAATGATGATAGCTTGGGGCTAGCATTTATGTTGAAATCAATAGGCCAAGCAACACCTACACACATTCGCATGAGGCAGTCCCCTGTCCCTTAACAGGCCTCTGCTCATGGACCTCACCTTCTCCTGAACCTAGGAGAAAAGGACAGCCCATAACCCGAGGGGAGCTAACCCTCTCCACAGAGACAATGATAAACACAATGCGTTATTGGGTGAATCATGCTAAGACTGGTTTAAACCTAAGGTTTCTTCACAGTTAACAATAAATAAAGGAGAAAAAAAGCAAGTTATAGCACATCTAAACAAGGACTCAAAACAACCCTTTCACCTTTAATGATTGTTTGAAGGAACAGCATCTTTAAGGTGTTTCCGGTAGCCTGAGCTAGAAATGTAATGCCAGTGATAATAAAGGAAAGGGTGGCTCATGCTAATTTCTATCAGTGCTTTGAATGCTTATGGTCATGTCAAAGTTTGTTGTTTTAAACACAGAGGTCAGTTTTGGCGGGATGCTAGCTGTTTATGTGCGGCGTTGTAGTTATCACGTTGTGGGGAGCTAAGGCCCTTATGATGATAGGACTACTGGGAAATTTATCGAAATGGTGGTCCCACATTTGGTGGTTTTTACCCCAAATGTGACATTTTTTGGAAAAAAAACATTGGAAGCAGAATGACGTGTGTGTGTGTGTGTGTGTGTGTGTGTGTGTCTGTAGTTAACAGTTAGGAACGAATACCCCTCTACCTATTTGTTTTGACAGCTACACAGTATTGTGTTGTGTGTATGTGTGTGCAGTTAAAGGTACAGTTAGAAATAAATACCCCTCTACCTATTTGCTTGACAGCTACACAGACTTGTGTGTGTGTGTGTGTGTGTGTCTGCGTGAATGTGTGTTTGTCTCAGCGGCGTGTGAGAGCGCATAACAAGCCCTCATTACAGCTTGCACTTTTGCCCGGTTTGTTGACGAGGGGCGACCGTATCCGAGCTGTCTCTCTGTGTGGGGTTGCCACGGCAACCAGCGGGCCTCCTGATGAAGCCGCAATGGATGGGGAGAGACAGAGAGGGAGAGAATAGGAGAGAATGATATACAAAGAGGGAATCACTTTAAACATGATTTTAAGGTCATTGATTTTAAGTACCAACATACCTGACCTACAGTCGTATAAAAAAGTTTGAACACCCCTCTTTTTTTTTGGACTGATTTTCTATGTGAATTACTTACAGTTTAACAAGCAGATAAATATGACCTTTAGGCTCCAGGAGGATGGCTTTTCTTGGCCTTTCTGACGTAACACTACTGTTTAAAAAGGGTCATTCCAGCAACAGTTGTCATAAAGGGATATTTGGCCGCACTATAACGATTGATGCACTATTGATTTTAGGCACTGTAATGATTGTTGGCTCAAGTGTTTATAAAGGTCTGTGGAGGTTCATGTCAGTGGTCACTAAAGGTTCAAGCCATGTGGCTTTCTGAACCCTGCCCTTCCATTAAAGCACTGACAAATAAATCATGTCGTAACAGGTCAACATCCAATCAGCTGCTCATTAATCACACTCCACGTCTGTCATGTGCAAGAGTCTGAATACACCTGATCAATTGACTTCAGCAGTAACACCCCTACATTTCAGTTCTGGGTTGGAACATTAAAAATGTATTTTTGTCAGCTGTGTGGATTCAGCAGCAGATGGAACTAATCAGTCTTGGTTTGTGATTTACGCGAGCTCAGTCAAATGGACGACTGAAGCCCTCTGTGCCTCGGTGCACTGAGAAAAAGAACTTAACTAGATTACCAGCGGTTATATATGTAGGGGACACATATTTACACATAGGTCTTGACATATATGGATAATGCATATAGTATATTATTACATACAGACACTTATATAAGTATCTATTTAGTTGCTGCATAAATAAAATTCAAGTTTATACCTTTTGGTAGTAAATGAATGGGGGTCAGTGTGATGTGTTCTGTTCCAGACAGGGTATCTATGCGCTAATATTTTCACGTGTTCGGTGCTTCAATTCATTCATTTTGTATTAAAGGTTTTGGCCACCAGATGGAGCAGCTTCACAAGAGATCGTAATAGTAAAGCCCCGAGCCTCATTTCCCACTGCAGTCACACATATAAAACATACATAAAACCATTTTACATCTATCTATCTATCTATCTATCTATCTATCTATCTATGTATCTATCTATGTATCCATCTATCTATCTATCTATCTATCTATCTATCTATCTATCTATCTATCTATCTATCTATCTATCTATCTTTCTATCTATCTATCTATCTATCTATCTATGTACACACACACCTGAGTCTAATATATGTACCCTGACTTTTCTGTATGCACAAATTCTGATTACACTGTTATTTGTTACACTAATGTTCCTGTCATTGTGTTGCACTATTGTTTATTGTCTTTTTCTTTTTTTCTGTCTTATTCTTTCTCCTAGCATGCTAAGGATGCACGAATTTCCCCTGAGATATAAAAAGTTGCATCTTAAACTTGACCAAGATTTTTTTTTCCCAATAGTATTTTCACATTACACAGCAGTGAATTATATGCATAGATATAAAAGAAGCCTTTGTAATTCAGCACGCTGGGCAAGCCAAGCTTGGCACCTGCATGGGCACCGTCGGAGCGATTCCAGAGCAGATGCCTCCCTAGCAGGGAGGTTTCGCTTGTTGATGTGAAAGTTGAAATGGAGAACATTCATCATGAGCTGTTTCTGTAGGTGGTGGAAGCTCGTCAATATGCCGAACCTACCACTACCCTCCGTCTCCCACCCCCCCCCACCCCATCTTTCGCATTCTCCTCAAGCAAAGTGCCGCTAGCAATTCCGTAACCAGACAGATTGCTGCGTTCTTACGCATCGATTAAACGCTTTGACGTACTTAGATATCCTCATACACTTTTTTTCCTTTCTCCCCAGAGTCAAAAGGAGCCTTTTGTTTGATTCATTTGAGTTGTGTTTTTATAAAAAGCAGCTTAGTCTGATTTGTTGCCAGCGATGGGCTAAAAGTGGTTGCATAAAATGCTCAAAGAAACCAAAAAAAGACTGATGTCCAGACTAAGTGGCTTAGAATTTACTAGCATTCGTAATTTTCACTAGCTAGCAAATGGTGCCATTAGCTTAGAAGCTAGATGAACATTTTGGTCCATTTTTGTGAAAGTTTTTGTCTTTTTATAACCTCTACTTGTCTGCCTAATTAGAAGCACTTCTACTCTGCGGCCACTTTATTAGAAACACCTACTTTGTGTTTCCACTTCATTAGGCACTTAATCAGGAACTCCAGTCTTGTACTTCCACTAACTAGAATTATTTATTAGAATCACAAGCCTTTTGGATACTTTATGAGAAACCATTACTTTGTTTTATAGTTTCTAAGGTGAGTGGAGACAGGGTCTGGAGCTAATCCTGCTCCTAGAAATGCTTCTGTGACTGTGCCAGCCGTGTTCATCATTTCACTTCTCTTAGATGGAAGACGAATGGCAGGTACGTCTGAATGTATTTTTAGCCCCTGAGCTCCTGGCAGACTAATGAGGAGGCCGACATCATTCTCCTTCAGTCCCAAAGTCTCCACAGTCCACTCACTTCAGCCACTTTAAAGAGATAGTTCAGCAAAAAACGAGTCAGATTTATAATTCACCGGCTTACATCGAAACGACTTCAATACACGTTTGAGGTCTAAAGTTTTCTCCTTTACTTTTGTACCAGAGTTACGAAGCTAGTGCAAAGAGTCCTGTGCCGCAGCAGAACTGTGCTAACTACAGCTCTGGGGAAAAAATAAGAGACCACTGCAAAAATGGTCAGTTTCTCAGGTTTTATCTTTTTTTATACTTATATACTTATCATGAAATAAGATGTGATTCAGGTGATCACTAATCAGTACCTCATGAAGAATGAGGTGCTTGTGTGGGAATTTAACAGACACTGGCATGGAATGGTTGTCACACTCATAGAGATGCTGATTTAAAAATAAATTGTTGTCCGGAGCTGTGAGAGCCTGGACTTGTCTCTGTTACACTTGTTTATGTGGTTTCTGACCCTGTATGACAAAATTTAAACTGTGTAAATAGGATCTATAAGTCTTTATAAACAAGGAGCAGAATTTCATTCAGATTGGCCATTCACACAGGCAGTAATAAAACCATCCAAAAGTCCACAAGTACCGGGATGGTCCTGACCAGCCAGGCTCTGACTGCTCGATACCTGTAATATTCTTTTTCATCTTTTTGAAGAGAAAATTCTGCAGATCAGGCGTAATAATCAGGCAGGCAAATGGAGCTGGGGCGACGAGAAAAGAAACATAATCACTGTAATTATCACCCAGATGGTTGCAACCAAGAAATGCTGAGATGAGGCTTTCACTTCAAGCGTTTGACGTATTTTTTTTTTTAATCATCGTAATTTATGAGCAAGCAGGGGGCCTTGCTCTCAGCATCTGTATGCCAGTGGTGTGGACCCTCCACAATTTTAGAAAGCAAACGTAATTCCTGGTGGGAAACCACGCATGCCTCTACATTTAACACCTCCCTGTGGGCCAAACTCACAGCCAGGAGGAATAGGTCAACATTTTTTTTTCTAACACTGATGATTTTTTGCTAAGACCTAAGGCTTTTCCTGACTAGGTGAAATATTACTCTGTAGTGATCTACATTCAACATTAAATTAAGCACAAACTGGTGGCAGCTAGCATCCACTGTTCATTTTTATAGTGTGCAAAAAATAAATGTTTTGTTATCAACAGTAATATTCTTGCATAAACACCCAAGCAAATGTGTGCAGAAGAAATGCACATTGTGTAGACCTGTATAGTGGTCAACAAACTTAAAACAGCCCTCAAATCATTAATTAAGTTAGAAAAATGACTATTTGTGGGGTCATGAACTAGAACTACTTTCTAATAAATGCCGAATAGAGTATGAATAAAGGGACTGGCTAAGTAAAGCCTTAAATAGTAAAGCCATCTAGCCTTAAATACCAGAATGTAAAAATGCTACAAAGCATGGTAGTGGTAGTGTTCTAATTGCAGTGTCCACATTCTTTTGGAATTCATTAGAATAAGGGAATAATGTTTGAAAAAGTATTCAAACATTTAAAACGTTCAGGTTACTTTTTAAATGCAAAAATATTTTTCATTATTTCACTACTGTCTGAAAACATTTTCTAATTAAATTCGGATTCTGGGCTTTAAAAAAAAACTTAATTTGTATCAACTAATCAAATGGTAATTATTGGGTCAAGGCAAATATGATGTAAACACGAGATCCCAAAACATTTAGTGAAGAATTCAAAAACACAAACACAAACATAACTGGGGGATCCAGGGGTTTCACAAAAACACGAGGAAATATTAACGAAGTTAACAAAGATACAAGCAAAATGGCACAACGGTTTTAATGGGAAGTTTTACAAAAAATCAACAAACACAGACTGAAACAGAAGTATTTCAACTGGCCTGGGCTGGGGAGGAGACAGGAACAAGACATGTGGGAACACTAAGGAGGAGCCAAGACTAGGGCGGAGACTGACATCAAAACAGCAAAAAACACACCTTGCAGAAAAACACATGGCAGAATAAACAAAGACATGGAAACAGGGGAAACGACAGGAGAACATTACAAAAGCCAAAAACAGAAGAATAAAAACCAGGTAGAAATGTTGCACAAATTGTAAGTTAGTGAAATTTGAGATTTCATGAAGCAGATTCCTAAAGAATCGGTATTAAATGTAGCTGGATAGTAGAAAATCGCCTTTCTTTTGAACAGCAGAGGGTGCTGTTTGAGGTGGTGAAGAGGTTTTAAAATGGGATTACCCTTTCGGTCTCACAGAATCTAACAGATTAAATTAGTGACAGAAGCCTTGCCAGTATTCCTGCCTGAGTGGGGAATCAAACCCTGTTCCAGTCAGGGCTTCTAGCCACTGCTGCTTGATGTTTGATGTTTTACTGATTTTACGTGACAATCTTTCTAAATAAAGATGCTTTGCGTTCTGAAGGATGTTTAATAAATTTGATAAACTTTGGCATCAATTAATATCGGAATGAAACCAAGATAACTTGTTGGAAATAAATGCAACATTTATTAACAAAGTTTATTCCAAAACACTAATAAAACAATCAAATAAATAGTATATTCACAGTTTGCGTGAAAGAGCAGTTGAATGAGTGAGTGGCTGAGGAAGATCTGTGTATGCGTCTGCACATCTGCAGATAAATGCTACATTCAAGGTTGTATTCTACCGTGTTTGTCAAAAGGTCCATCACAGCACATTCTGCTGCTTGCATTAAAAACGTATGGAGGCAGTTCATATGACTATCATATTAAAGGTGCTGCCTAACTTTATATTTCTAGAAAAAAACAGTGAACATGTTAAGTTAAATTTGGCTTTGTTTCTTTTTTTGTTTGCAGATTTAGTTTTTACAAATGAGAAAATAATGAAAGCTGTTCTTTATAATGTGCTAAACAAAATCATAAAATCCCAAAATGTTTATGAATATACAGTATTAATAAAAATGGTCAAAAATTTAGTGGAATAACGTTTATTGGAAAAAATTATATTTTGTAGTGTTTTTTTTTCTCCAAGAGCAACGTTATGCCCTATTTTAAAGAACGCTGTGTTTCTGTTGCCGTTTCTGCAGAGCCAATAGTGACATGAAGGACAACTCTATTGTTGAAATGAATAAAACACAGACAACAGTTTTACAGGCATTGTGATAATCATAATGCTCAGCATAATAACCCAATACGCCTCCACACTGATGGGAATGGGCAGATTAGACAACTCAAAACCTTTTTTATAGCTTGGGCAACCCATGCTAAAGGTCAGGAGAACTGCCACGCATGACTGGCCACTGAAAACGACATGAATGAGTAAATCATTAAAGAACACAACCACATTATGTGGGCAATTCATGCACTGTAAAAAAAACTGACTGAATTGAGTCAATATTTATAGATTCACAGGATGAAGATGAAGTACCTTTAGTTGGAAGTTGGAAGGCAGAAGAACAACCAAGCTAAGACCAGTCATTTCTGGTCATAAAGATCTAGTCATTGCTCATAATGGAACTGTATAAGCCAGCCTTTTAAAATTATTCTTCCAGTCAAATATAGAAAATATGGATTTTCTACAGAAGGATCACAAATTGCTGGTTGGTGCCAAATATTCACTTTTTTGGTACCCATGCAATCTGCATTTGGTTGAATGCTAAATATTTAAAAGATTACTAAATTATAAAAAAGCTAATAGAAACTGGACTTGTTAAATGAATGAATGTGTAAAGAGTGGGGGAAAGGAGCGCAACCTATCTACACCCACTTAAATGGGCCCCGAGCATGGTGGGTAAGGCAGTTATCAGTATGTTCCCAAATTGACTTTGCTCAGGTGGTCCAATAACGATGACCAATGGCAAAAGTTATCTACTGATCCTTGTCATATTTCTCAACTACAGTGAAGTGACAGTATTGCACTCGATTCAATTCTGAGACCTGGACGTAGCCATCAGCTTGGGAATTTATGGCACATCCTTCAGAAACGTCACCTGGCAAAGTGCTGGGTCCCTCTTAAGCCTCGTAATTCATGTGCTTTTATGGGCGTCCTTGTCACAATGGGAGATGATGGAGAGGCGAGCGGGATGGGTGATGAAGCGCGTTGCGGGTTTATGTGCCCTAATATGAGGGAAATGATGGCACAAAGGTGAAACTGGGTACGCTCTTGGTTCCTCAAGTCAGAGAATCGGCATTAGCATTAGCATCACCACTGCAGGGCTTGTACGTGTGACACGAGGACGTAGCACTACTTGTAATTGAACAAGGCCCTTTCAGAGAGCTGATGTGTAACATCAAGTGAAGATATAAAAAATATCTTGGGTTTTGGAAGAAGGTCTACTGACCTTCATAATACACTCGGAGTCCTCTAATTAATCGCAGGTATAGTAAGCGGATTTGCCTTGGGTCACCCTAAAGAGAATACTAACTTTGCCTCATTATAAATAGGAGTGTGCGAAGCCAGAGCGATTTGCAAGCCTGATGGTTCTTGTTCCTCTTTAGCAAATGTGGTGTTTGACACTTCTTTTGACAGTTATTCAGAACAAATATTGCTCATAACTGGTTTGTGACTACTTAACTTATCCCCCATGAAAGAAGTATAGGATGTTTGCAGTGCTGTAGCAGAAAGCCAATATTTTAACATTTCATGTGGCATTTAGGCTTAACATTATGGGTGTGTATTGCTGAGTTTAACATTCGGCCTGTGGATTAGCATTAAACCTATGTATTGCACAGTTTAGAATTAGGTCTATGATTTAGCATTAGCACCATGTATTGCTGAGTTTAGCAATAGGCCTATTCCAAATTCCAAATGAAAGATACGATACCAACTTTTTAACATTTCAGCTACTGAATGTGTGGTTGAAATAAGCATTAGACATTTTCTATGGGGTAAGACAGCCATACATAAATCTTTTATCAGTTGTTGTTATGCATTACCACCATCTTACCTTAAAAATACTCCAAAGTTAACAATGTTCTGATCACCACTACTATAAACTAAGACCCTAGAGTATATATTTGTGAGTTACAGCCTGAAACCAGCTCTTATTACAGGATTAATTAGAATCTGGCAACTCTTTAGGTGACTGAATTGAGCAAGGCCTAATGGTGTACTTTGAGTCCATGGGCTGTCTGGCCTTTTCTGGCAGTTGGCTGTACGTTACAGTCGAGGGAAATGGGGCTTGATTGAAAAACACTGTGGTTTTTATTTGACAATTTTAAGATTAGTCCCCTTTTTTGCGGCGTGTTGCTTGGCACTGAGCCGTTTTAATCTTGAGAGCAGCAAGGCCTTGATTTGTGCAGGCTGTGCTATATTTGCATGCAGGTGAGCGCGAGGGGGCGATTTGCTTGCATTATTGACAGCTTCGATGATGCTTGCTCACACTCCCCGGTCCCCTCCTCCTTACAAGACAAAATGAATTATGCAAATGCAGGCAGTAAATGAGGCTCTTTGTGAGAGCGGTGCAATCTGAATTATTAGCCTTGCTTTACATAGCCGGTGCGGCCCTGCGCCGCTCCTGGAATGTTCTGGATTTTCAGGGTCATGGTGACCAGATAAGAACCTGCTTGGAATCATTTGTCACATTATTAATTAATGATTAAATGATTCATTAAATTATAATGTAATTGTCATACATTATTAACGAGGTTTACATGAAACTATTGGTTAGTTTATTAAGTAATAACATGGACAGTGCAGAAATATTATTATTTATTGTTCAAAGTTGAGTCCAGAGTCACTGGAGTGCGAGTCCAAGTCGAGTCTCGAGTTTCTAAATTACAGAGTTGAGTCTCAAGTGTCTGGGGTGTGAGTTTGGGTCAGTTAATCAGTCTGAGACAAGTCATGAGTCAGTTAAGCACTAGTCATGTCTCAGTTAAGAGCAAGTCCAAATCAAGTCACAAGTCAGTTGAAAGCAAGAGTGTTTCACATTCTCAAAGTGTGAATCTGAGTCACAAGTCAGTTAAAGGCGAGTCAAAGACCAGACAGAAGTCAGTAAGGGCCAGTTTGAGTTTAGCTGAAAGTCAGTTAAGGACGAGACTTTGTCAAATCTTTAGAAAACTTCTGAAGAGTGAGGATATCAGTCCTACTTCAGCAATCCTGAGATGTTTTTGTGCCTTCAGGTAATGCAGAGACTTATTTCACAGCATAAACTAACTTGTACTGTGCAGTCTTATGTTGGATCCTTGGTGTTCTTTATCAGATTTTAGTAAATTCATCATTTAGTACACTGTCTGGCCCAGAAATAGAGACGCTGGGCTTTGAAGCTTCCCAGTGATAAAATTATCAATATCAAGAAGCCAAAGGTTCATGCAAGCCTCTCTGACTGGTAACGGAATCAATTCAGTCCAAATGTGTGGACTTGGCCTGAGGAGGTCATCAAAGATATCCATGGAAACTCGAAGTAGAAATTGTCTGCTGGTGCTCTCTCAGTCCTTTATCTGTGTGTTAAAGCAGGCCAAGAGTGAAGTGGGAACTTCTCATTTTCGAGGCACACCCTAAGGGTATAGAATGCTGACGGATCCCAGAGCTCCAGCAAACTAGTCAAACTGTGGATGGAATGCTGGAAGCTGTGCCCTGCGGGTATCAAGCCAACAGTGCATTTTTCTACTAAGATTTGGTTACTTTTGCAGGGCCTTAGGCCCGGAGATACCGGTACACTGAGTCGGTTTTATGTCAAAACCTACGAAGGGCCTTGACTTTCCATTCTCTCGGCAGATCCCAGCGGTTTCTGGCATTCTGTGGGATCTATAGTGCTTTTCATTTGTCACAGTTCTGAAAGCCACCTCAGGCAGTAAGCAGCCCTGGTCTAAATCAATGCCTGGTAAAAGGTATAAACAGCTTAGGGTGCGCTGTCCGTGATGATGTAGGGTGAACATGTGCAGGAGCTCCTCAGGGCTGGCCAAGAGACTCAAAACAGGTGGAAACTGAGCTCAACATCTCAACTCATCAAACAGCAGGGGGGCACCTGGGGCAGAATAAAATGGCAACATTCTAAGAAATTGGTATCATTAAATCTAAGAAAATGAAGTTTTAGGCTGATATGTCAGACGCTTATATGCACTATAAATACAACAGGGACTTCAATGACATTGAATTCAAATACATAGACTTTAACATACAGTTGGTTCTCCTTTGCAGCTAATACAGCTTCCACTCTTCGTGGAAGGCTTTCCACAATATTTTGGAGTTTCTGTGGCCATTCTGTTTATCATGTTTTCATCTTTTCCCCTTCCCTCTCAGTGCTCCCTGTTCCTCTCATTCTTCCTTCTTCCTTTTCTTCTTCCCACCTTTGCCCCACAATTGACCCCAATGCTGTAATTTCTTTCTCTCTCTTCTCCACTTGCCCTCTGTCATTTATTTCTTCCTCTTTATATGCATGAATACTCTATCATTTACGGTCTCTCTCTCTCTCTCTCTCTCTCTCTCTCTCTCTCTCTCTCTCTCATTCATCTTTTCTCTCTTTCTCCTTCTCTGAACTCTCCCCTTTCTTTTGCCCTTTTCCATCTCTCCCTCCCTCCCCCTCTGATGATGTTGTTTTCGTGGCAGGCAAGCTGACCCTGCTTGACTTCTCGTGTGCAAGGCTTATTCCTGTCAGCTGCCACTCAGCCCTCCACTGTTCAGGAAGGAGAAAAGGGAAGGGAAAAGGCTCATTTCTATTGAGGAAGAACAATCTCACTTTTCTATCACCAGCCAATCTATTTTTTCTTCTTCTTTTTTTCACCCTTCCAATATACTTTCGTCACTGGGCAACTTTGAGCTGATAGAAAAAGTGATGTTGCTGCTGGCTGGACATGTAGAAGTAGTTAGCACTCTGATCTTGGATCAGTGATAGATGACAAGTCCCAGAGAGTGAGCAAGAGAGAGACCAAAAATAGGACAGAGTGCAGGAGAGAGAGAGACAGAGAGATAGATAGAGATGGACAGAAAGAGAAGGGTGGTGGAGAGACACCAAAAAAGGGAGAGAGAGAGATAGACAGATAGAGAAACAAATATTTATACACATATCCAGAGAGAGAAAGAGAGAAATAGCTCTACGCTCTCACTTTGGGGTAAAGTATAGGGCGGAAATTTAAAACGTGTTGTAACTCTGAATGTTTGGAATTTGTCTTTAAATAGCAAAGAGGAAAAACCTATGCAGCCTGTTCCTGTTTCCAGCCTGCAGAATAATGCAGCGCCGGTCTGGACCTGCATATGTTTTGAAGTGGCACTGAGGCACTGAAACCCCTGCAGGGCGAATATTTTTGAAAACCTTTTCATTTGGATGGGAATGGAAAACCTGACTGTGAGAATACAGCCGATGACAGAACTGTCTCGGTGTGGTCTGCACTTTGGTGGCGGATAACATGTCTGTGAACTGAATGTAGCTTCACTTTTTCGGGGCGCTGGCATCTGAATCGACTGCACATAGCACATATCTAGTCAGGTCAATTTTATTTATAGAGTGCTTTTTACTGGCGCTGCCACAAAGCAGCTTTACAAAATGCAGGTCCGAGCCCCTAGTTAGTGACAGAATCAAGAAAACCTCCTGAAAGCTGGAGGAAGAAAGCTTGGGAGAAAAGAAGGCTCAAAAGTGGAACCCATCCTCCTGCGCTGGACACCGGATAGCAGAGATGTCTCCATGAGTATAAAATTACCTGCCTTAACCTAGAGCATCCCAATGCTAATCCAAGCCCAAAACCTGGTATTTTTCAGGTGGGCTAGCAAACCTCTGATGCTCAGTCCTAAAAAATGGGGTGTAAACATTAAATATCACAGACATTTCAAAGATTTGTACCAAAAAAAAAAACTTACATAAATCGTTCACCACATGCACTACAAAACACAATGAACTTAAAATGTGCTTAACCCTTAATTTACCCCTAAAAATACACCAAACCCCTTCATCTGAACTAAGTGGTTTTTAAGTTGTGAAACCAAACCCTTAATTTTACCTTAAAATTAGATATAAGGCATAAATGTGAAACCCCTTAATCTTAAATGTAAAATTATTCAGGAGGTTCTATTATTTAAAAGGGCCAATTTGACAAAGTAAGAGGAAAATTCAGTAGTTTTACCACCTTAATCAGCCTTAATCTGTGCACTTTCCCCTTAATTTTCCTGTATGGGAAATTAAATTAAGGTCAAAATGAAGTAATTTTAAGGTATAATGAAGGCTTTGGTTTCATAGTGATGTAATGACATGTCATGACTTGCATAAATGCTTATGAAGACGTGTGACTGTGGCCTTTTTATGTAATTTCACCTGAGAAAATGTATTGTTGGAATGAGCCTTCAGCTATTGGTATGTAGGTTTATTTTAGGTTTATGTAGGTGTCACAACGCTTTATGAATACTGGCCTTCAGTCAAGTGTTACCAGCCTGTATGAGTAGGTGTGTGAGCCGTACCGTGTGACATGTTTCCTGTCTGAGCACAGCAGTAGAGTTGTTATTTGCATCATTTCAGTCGCTGTGGACACTATTGCATAAGATGGGATGGCAGCTTGTGGTTCTGATAATGACCACCTCCTATTAGAGAGTCCAATCAACAGATAACACATGGACAAGCTTCACTGAGAACATGACTCTGCCTCTGGGCACACGGGCACACACACACACACACACACACACACACACACACGCAAACGCACACACCCCCACACACACACTCTAAGTGCTTCTGTCTCTATGGACTTCAAACCCACGCTCTCACAACTCAGATGAAGAGCAACGCCAAAGTATTAGTCACAATAGGCTGATGCGATTTATATGAACTCTTCATATGGTATTAATTATTCCATATTATGTGGTGAAATATACATCTCCATTACATTACGATAATATTCATAAACTGGGCCTTTGAACATATATGATGAATTCAGCTGTAATACTATTAAGCTGCATATATTATAAATTGTTAGCGGGGCCTGGGGAATGGCCGACGCCCACCGGCCGGGACGCCTAAACACACATCCAGGAACACACACACAGGCCAGCGCAGGCGCACCGCAGAGCTTAAATCACAAATAAATGACATTACAGTGCACAAGCTGAACATAAAACACTACAATAAATATTGTAATACCACTACAATAAATAAACTCAACCTTGGCCTCTCCAGTCATCCTTCCTCTTTCTTGTTCCCTCTTGTTCTCCATTTTGTTGCTGCTCTCCTACTCCACTGAAGAGCCTGTGTTTTAAAGAGTCTTGGATCCTCCCTTAACACCTGGCTTTCATCAAGGGAGGATCCCTGTGCTCAGTTCTGCGGACCTGTGAGAGTGCTCCGCCTCCTCACCCCACAGTATTTTATTTATATATATATTTTTTTTTTAGGCTGTAACGATACAACAAACCCACAATTCGGTTGGTAGCGCGATTCTTTGGGAGGGGGGGAGTGGAGGAGTGCTTAGTGCAAGCAGTACCGTTCGAGACACCATTTTGCATTCGATCTGTACAGAAGACCCCAAGGAATCGCTACAGGCTGCCGCAGGACCGACTCTTCAGCTACCGGTTCACCATTGTCCAAAACTAAAAACACACTCTGCCCAGCAGCCCAAAATCGCACAAAAACTCGCTCAAAACACAACAAAACTCTTACAAACAAACTCCCCAGCAGTTCTATCACAACCAGCCAGCTTATAGACACTTATAAAGTCAAGTGTTATTAATTCCTTTTACTTACATTTGAAGAAATTTAGCTGGGACATGCACACCTCCCCAGTGCGTCTCTTCAGACAGTCGCTCCTGTTTCCTCTTGAAATTCTGATTTGCTGGACAATTATCCCCATCAAATATCCTCAACTATCCTGAAATATCCTGAATTTGGTCTTCTGTGTGTTTTTTCCTTTGTTTGAGCCTAGAAAATCCACCCAGAGACTCAAGCGCACATGAGGCGCTGCGAGCGCTCGGCTGACCTGAGAGCAGTCTCGGTTCATTTATAAGACCAAGGGGGGAGGAATCGTTTAAATCGTAACAACCTCTATTATTGGTTACTGCCTGAAATTGATGTCAAAATACACCAATCACGGTGTAAATAAGGTTTTATTAGGAGATGTACCGCCCACGGGCCGGCCCCCTAGCAGTGAAAGACGGGAAGGATAACTCTGGGATTTGCACTCAAGGTCTCGGGTGATTTTCGCAGGGGTCAGGCGTCCCATTACTTTTGTCCACATTATATGGACGTCTGACCGTTATTATATAGACCATTTTATATGGACGCCTGACCATTACACCAACAGGGACTGTAATAACAGATACATAGACTTTCATATGGAGTTGGTCCCCCTTTGCAGTGGCTATAATGGTTCCACCCCCAAGCTCTGGACTCTGAGGGTAACTTGTGTCTTTTATAATAAACTAGATTTATAACAAGCTAGATGTTTTTTTATTTGATTTGATCACATTAATGTTTAAGTTGAGATTTACAAGAAATATTTGAACTGCAGCTGTGTGACTGTATTAAAGGGAACACTGCTGTCAAAGAGTTCCTTATTTGTTCAAAGTGTTTACAAACCAAATGTTATTGGACTTTTGTTCATATAGCAGTACTTTTAAAATAAAACTGTGCAATACACTACTTTTGAATTCATTATTTAATTTTGCATGTAACAAATTGTTATACACAAAATTAAATTATTCATTCAAAAGGAGTGTATTGCACACTAGTGTATTGATCGCCACATTTTTATTGGTGGCCCAGCATTAATAAATAAATACACACATACACACACTAGAAAAAAGTAAGAGACCACTGCAAGTCATTTTTAAATCAGCATCTCAATGAGTATAAATCAAATCTTATTTAATGAGGAAAAGTATAAAAACACTGCTGTAATTAACACTCTCACAATGAGACCAATTGAATGGAAAACCACTAGTAGAAGGTCATTATTGCCATTTTGTTTGAGTGAATAAGAGATTTTTTATTTTCTTTGAATTATTCAAGTTCAGGAAATACTCCATAATTTCTCTTATTTGGATGTTTTGTCATTTCCTTGAAAATTATGCTTTAAGGAACAATAGTTGTATTTGTAAATTAGGAGAAATATTGTCAGCAGTTTTTAAAAACTAAAGCAAAGCTGTTCAGTTCAATGCTTGCACCTGTAAAACTGAAAATTTTTGCAGTGATTTTTTTTCCAGAGCTGTATAGTGTAGATGCTTCTAGGACAGATGTATGCTGTAGTTAAACATCCCACCACACTCTGTGGTCTGTATAAAAAAGCTGAGCAGGTTCAGCTGAGTGGAATTTTTGGAGGAGCTGGTAGGGCTCTTCAGAGTGACACGGCTGCTTGTTGTTGCCACAGAGATGCAGCTATCAATCACTATCCCTTCTGATGCACCCATAAAGTCCTGAGCAGGCTCCCACTGGGATTTTTGGCACAGCTACTAGTGAGATTCTTTAATGGCCTTGCATTTTCTGGAGATCTACTTATTACATTTCTACATTTATCAGACACTTATCCAGAGCTGTTTACAATTTAATCATGTTACAGGTGTGATTTATACCAAAAACCAGTCACAGTAGTCACTCGATACCCAAATATTACTCTGCTCAAACCACATCCAGTTTTTCATTAAGATGAACTTGTAGAAGTGGTTTAGGACACAGGATGACTAACAGGGTCTGTTTCCAGCTCAGGAGTAGGAATGCTGATCTACAATCAGCTTTTGAGAGCTGCCCTCATGTCTGAAACAGCTGTGGTAAATTTAGTTCATTTTTACAGCTCCCAGTGTGTCATACTGTGTCCTAAACCACACCCAGAAGTGCATGAGCTCGGGCTTGAGTGGGTTGAGAGAAATTTAGTTCATTTTTACAGCTCACAGTAAGGCAAATTGTGCCACAAACCAACCCCACAAGACCGTGAGACAAGGTTTGAGAGTTTTGAGAGATGTTCAGATCATTTTTATAGCCTACAACAAGTCATGCTATGTAATATACCACGCCCACAATTCCACTGCACCTTAATGAGGAGCTGGATGCAGGCCGAGGGAAGTTTAGGTGATGATTTTTGTAGTGTTTGTTGAGAGCATTAGCCTCATAGCTAATGTACCAAAGCAAAAAAGGAAAATTTGAACTCCAAACAGATCTCTGATCTGTGAAGAACTGTTTAAATTTGATTCTTTACCAGGGATTCATTTAAGGTAGGTGGAGCTCATGAAGTGGACAGTGAGTGGAAGCTTTAACGTGGACTGGGAGGGTGTTTGGTGAAATCCACGCTCCATAATTTGCAGTAGGCCTCCTGTTGCTGATTTTCGCTTTGTGTCTGAGAGCCCATACGGTAAATGGGAATTTGCTGTGGTGCATCAGGCGGTTCAAGGTGAAAGCCATTCAGGGTTTGATGATACAGAATTGAAATCACAGCATGACATAATGAACAGTATCATCCTCCTGCCACGGGTTACGCAAGCTGCTGCTGTATCATGAGCGACTGCAGTGCCCACCGCCCCACCCCCCACCAACCTCCCACCCCCTGCTTTCCTGTGCACCAGGACATCAGACGGAACTTTAACACTCAGACTTCAAAGAGCTAGAGAGCAAAAGTGGGCTCGGCCTTATCAGACTGTCTCTCTTTTTCTTTCTCTGTCTCTCACTTTCTGAAGCTTGGTCTCACCTCTCTCTCGCCCTCTCTTCACTGCTCGCTTACTGTCTTGCGCTCTCTCTCTCTCTCTCTCTCTCTCTCTCTCTCTCTCAATTTCTGGCTGTCTGTCTCAGGTGAGAGGGGGATTAGTTTTGTTCCTCTCAGGATTAGCACTTCTCCAGCTGAGGAAATAGGAGTGGATCCAGTTATTAACAACTTGCAAGCCCATGGACTGTGTGGTTGAACTAATGAAATGTCATTGGTTCCCATTAAAGCGATGTCACCAGATGTACAGTTATCTAAAAGAAATTGGCAAACCCATGTCACATGACTTGAAAAATCATGATCTTTTTACAGTGGCACCTGTCAAAGGGTGGGATGTATTAGGCAGTTGAGTGAGCAGTTTTTGAAGTTGATATGTTGGAAGGAGGAAAAATGGATGAGTGTAAGGATCTGAGGGCCAAACTGTGATGGCTAGTCAAAAGGGTTAGAGCATCTAAATAATAACAGGTCTTGTGGGGAGTTTCTGGTATTCCGTGGCCCAAGGAAGGATGACCAGTAAACTGGCAATAGGGTCATATGTGCCAAACAGAAATTCACACAGTATTTAATTTGAATTCACTGCGAGAGATAATTCCACTGTGAAAAATAGTCCCTTCAGCAACAAGGACCAGAAAGGTGCTGGTGTTTTGTAGGGATATGTTCAGCTACCAGCAGACTCGTCACCTTGTAAAATGTACTTCATATCAGCAGGAGAGATGGAGGATGATGTTGGAGCATTGTTTCCACTTTAAGCTTTTTGACTACAAATGTAACCATGCAGTTGGTGGACTTAAACACTGGACTCTTCAGTAGTTCATTATAGTTTATTACAATTTGGAGGACCCTGTGGCTTGAAATGGAGTAACTCTGACCAGAGGAATTCTTGACCACAAAGCTTAAGTTAATTTCTCTTTAGCATAACTGTCAATGTTCTAAGATGCTTTCTTCTCCACTAACCTCTCCTTGAAAAGTCCTGTAACCCATGCAATGCTTTTTTCAAGGTTCATTAACTCCCCTGATCTTGTTCTCCTCTGATCTTCCTCATCCAGGTGTTCATGTCTTATTTCTCATCAGTTAAGCAGAGCTTTACCAGCAAATTGTAACTGGGCAAAGAGGTCTCAATGAGTGGCACCTTGCCACAATCAAAAGAAATTCCAGAAGAATTTAAATCAGAAAGTGTTGATCACAATATTGAGTTGGATATGGCTGCATTTATAATGCTCTGAGATCACAGAGGACCACTTTGAGAGCCATCATCTCCTAATAGTGGACATTTGTAGTCAAGATTTTGAATTGAAGTCAAAATTCTTCCAAAAGCGCATGAACGAATCATCCAGAAAGTCTCTAAAGAATTCTGATAATTATCCAAGCAACCATAGGCTTTGCTCGTCCCAGATGAGGTTAGTATTCATGGTTCTACCATTAAAAAAGGCCGGGCAAAAACTGTGCTTATGTGAGAGCTGCAAGGTGAAAACCACTGTTATCCAAGAAGAACCTTAAAGCTTGTCTCAAATTTGCCAAGAAGCATCGGGTGACTCCCATGCCTTTTGGAATATTGCTCTGTGAAAATATAAAAGCATGCCGTTTTGGAATTCCACATAATAACATCATTCCAACAGTCAAAAATGGTGATGGTAGTGCGGTTGTTTGTGCTTCTGCTTTGTGATATGAAGCTGTGATAATATGAAAAATAAGCAAAAATGTGGAGAAAATCAGAGAAAATACCTTTTCATACCACTGTAATATAACAGTTAAGATGTGACCAAGTCATTCAGCTTGCTCTAATTTGAAATTATAATAAAGAAAATTGGATTTGGTGGTGAATGGAATCAGGCATTGCAATATATCCAACACAAATATACCCATTTTATTTACTATCCAAACGCACCAGAGAAACTAAATGTGTCTTCTGAGTGTTTATGTGGACTGTTGATGATGGTAAAATGGTTGCTTTTCTCACCACTGTGATCAGTTCTGATTCTGATGTTCGAGAGACAACAGATGTTTGTCTTAATTATTGTGAAAGATTTGTTGGGATTTTCCATTCAGCAAACATTCATGGCCCACAGATAACAGGTTCCTTAATTCCTTGATCAGCCTATGAACACATGTTCGCTGACACCTCTCATCTGCCTTCTGTCTTTTAGAGATACAACTAGTACAGAGCTATCATTGCTGAATTTCATTTTTTTCTTTTTTGTTAGGTAACACTTTGGCTTATCACCCAGCCTCCACAACTTTCCCTTTCTTCTTGCTTTTTTTTCTCCCTCATACACACTATTCTGATCCTTGCTGGTCTCTTCACATCACACTGAATGAAAACTATGAGGGTCAGGGCCTTGTTTCAGAAAATGGAATAGGGTGGAACCAGAAGGTTCCTGGGTCTGAAAAATTGGTATTAACCTTATACTGGAGGACTCTTGGTTCTAGAGTCCTTTCACTGAACACTGCTTGCTATTGACCCAAAGTTGCAGTAGCATGACACTTCTCTCATGATCGACTAAGTGCAAAAAGTGATTGACAGCCAGCGGCGGTGGTCAGTTTCACTTGACCCTATGACACTATTAAGGAATAATTTGATTGAAAATGTAGATTACATAGTTTTCCACTTACCTCAGATGTATTTGAGCAGCCAATACATGTTTGGAGTCCAAATATTGTGTCTTAAGTTTAAAACCGAAGCTACAAGACTAACACTGCTAACATTAAAAGTCAGCAGTCATCCAAATCTGTATTCTATAAATACATCCCCAAAACTTCTTTCAAACCTCATCCAGTGCTGATGTGGTTTAAAACTACTAGGCTGTTATTTCGGACCAACAAACCACCTCAATAAAACAAGAGGTTTCTGTGACAAGAACCATAAAAAAATCGTATGCGAGATCAGCCCTGTTTTAACCTGAAAAGTGATTATTGGCTTGTAGTGTTAGCTTCATAGCTCCAGTCCTAAACTAAAGAACCCATTTGGACTCTTAACATGTCATGGCTGGCTGAAGATGTTGAGTGTAAAATTGTGTAAAATTGATTTTTCACTCAAACTATTCCTTTAATACAGGAGCAGGGATATATATTAAAGACCTAAACCTAATAACCCATGTAATATTGATAATACCCTGAAGCTTACTTTGCATAGACATTGAGGATAATCAATAGCTAACATGGCTACATAACACAGTATGAATCACTGTGGCAAGTGGGCAGATTTAGCATCCCTCTGCTAGCAGAAGCCACACACACACAGACGCACACACACACACACACACACACACACACCCCAGACCTTCTGTATTGTTATTATTTATGTATTCCACTACATAGAGACAATATATCTAATACATCATTAGCATTGCAATGTACTAACACTGGTACTATAAATCAAGCTTAGCCAAACAGTATGAACCACCATGACAAGTGGGCAGATTTAGGAAGCCTTTGCAAGCTCAACCATTGTATGGACACACCATGCTGGTGTTACTATATTTGTGAGGACTTTCCATTGGCTTGTATAATTATGCATCTACACCTAAACCTAACCTTAACTGAATCGAAATCTTTCTGCCCTTTTAATTTCCTCTAAAAACATTGCATTTGTAGTAAAAAAAAAAGCACATGTTCTTATGAGGACCAACAAAATGTCCCCATTTTTGCAGATTTTCAAGCTCTGATATGATTATGAGGACATTCGGTCCTCATAAAGGGATAAATACACACATACACACACACTTGCAGAAATAGGAAAGCAGCTTGGCACATCTAAGCAGTCTTAAAGGAAGCATTCGCTTGCATCAACTGATTCTGGGCATATTTATTTGCTGTATATTGCTGCACAATGCCTTTTTTTGCCATGTGGCCAGAAAAAGACCCTTCTTGCAATACGATTCATCCTAATCTTGCGTGTGCACAGCCATGCAGGCGCATGGGCATGACCGCATTAATAATATATTTCCGTCCAGATTTTAGATGCTTCCTACATCATAATCATGCGGCCTATAGGGTGACCCAGCCTCATGAAAGTAGAGTCGTGTGGTAGCCGAGTGTAAAAGATGATTAACAGCTCACTAAAACCTCTACAACACATCAGAACAAGAAAGCTGTCAAGACAGAGATCAATCATCCAGTTTTCCTGTATTGTGCCAGATGAAGTATCCTTGCAGTTGCACGCTCTGGCATCCATGTGACTTCTGACAGGCTGGCAGTCTCCACAGCTAGTTCAGGAGCTCAGGAGAAAGCCATTGTTTGAGCGTGGTACCATTTGTCATTTTGTGATGGGCGCGGGATGATGCTCCTCTCAGGAGCCCAAGTCCTGCGGTCTTTTGATGTTAGCTGAGACTGGTCACAGTGCTATCAGCTAACACTTCCCACTGAAGATCTTCACGCGCAAACTTACTTAAAATGAAACTGACCATCTTACACTGGCTGGAGCCTGGACATTCCACAAAGGAACCCTGAGGATCTTCAGGTAATCCTGGCAACGAGTGGTTACCTAAATCTTATGTCATTATTTCGTTTTGGGCAAAGAAGTTAAAATCTTGAAATAATCACAGGGATAACTGTCCAATCAGATTTTTGTCTTGGTGACATCTAAGGAGATTAAGCAAAGTGAGCTCTCCTACTAGTCAGTTCTTCAGGAGCTGGACTGAAGACCTTGCATGTTAGATTAAATACGAATAAGAATTAGGAAGAGAAATCAAGTAGACATGCTCTGATTCACAGTGTGTGTGACCAAAGTTCTAGATGCATCACTGAATGTAGAGTCATTGTGTAAGCAGGTTTCTGTCAGATCTACATATGTCACTGACTGCAGAACCGTAGTGTAAGCAGGTTCCAGTCAGTTCTAGATACATCACTGACTATAGAGCTGCAGGGAAGGCTTCAGTCAGTTTTAGACACATCACTTATGGTAGAGTTGTAGTGCAACCAGGTTTCAGTCAGTGCTACATGTCACTGTCTGTGGTGTAAGCATGTTTCAGTCAGTTCTAGATACTTCACTGACTGTAGTGTAAGCAGGTTTCAGTTAGTTCTAGATATGTCACTGACTGCAGAACCGTAGTTGACTATAGAGCTGCAGGGAAGGAGTTCTGGATACACCATTGACTGTATTATAAGCAGTTTTCACTCAGTTCTAGATACATCACTGACTGAGGACCATAGTCTAAGCAGGGTTTAGTACACTTTAGACACATCACTGTCTGTACAATTAGCAGTTTTCAGTCAGTTCTAGATGCACCATTGACTGTAGAGTGAGCAGTTTTTTTCTATTTACTATAGATATATCATTGATATAACTGTATTAAAAGTGTGCGCGCGTGTGTGGGGTGTGTGTGTGTGTGTGGGGGGGGGGGGTTCAAGCTTTTAGACAGGACTGTATTCCATCCCAGTGACCTTGAACCACCCTCTCCATTCTTTCTGCTTCTTTCTCTGCTATTCTGCCTGTCCATCCGTACATCTTTCTTTCATTTAGTTATCATCATTTGGATTTTGGGGCTTTTAAATCGTTCACAGTTGGCGCCTCCTCCCAAAATATCCTTTGATAAAGCCTTTTTCGCAGCTAAATTCTACACTTTAATAACTGCATATCCATCCATTGGAGGCCCAAGTAGCCGGGGCATGGCAGTGCGCTGCCCAAATGGACAGCTATTAGGGCGTGAAATGCCATATCTTCTTCAGATAAGAGAATTAATGACACGGCCTGCCTTTATCATCCCATCTGTCCTTCAGGCTTGGTCTTCACGGAGGGGCCGAGAGCAGAGGAGGAGGAGCTTAAGGTCGTTCGGCACCCTCAGTGCATCTGCAGCATTCGGCCTCGCAATCATGCTTCAATATGAAGCTGTCACCTTCAATCAACGCAGCGCGGATCCATTTTACTTTATTTTTCAAAGCAGCTTCTTTTTTTATTATTACAGAAAATCACTTTTTTCCCTTAAACTCCCTTCGCCAGGCCCTCGTAATGGAAGAGCAGCGGTCAATGAAAGGTGGACAGTTCGTGAAGCGACAGAATTATTGTGGAGAGAGGACGATACGAACACAGGGGCTTTGATGTCTCTCAGGATGAAAAGAAACACCCCAACCCCATCCCACTGCCCCCCACCCCCAAGCCCTCCTGTGTTTGTCTACTGGAGAAAGAAGGCAACATCACAGGGCTGTTTATTTCCATATTTATGCTAATGAAGCTAAAAAGGAGCAGACTATTAAAGTCATATTTTCTTTTTTTAACCCTCGTACACCATCCACAACCCGCCCTGCTAATGCTTTTTCCCAATAAGAGAAAGCGCTGATGGGCCGGAAAGTATGGACGGTTGAAAATTAAACACCTCTCTTTCTCTCTCTCTCTCTCTCTCTCTGCAAAATGGCCTTTTTTCAGCAGGAGGGATAGCGATCTCAGGCTGAATGTAGATTTCAATCTGTATGCTAATGGAAAGGCGCTGGGAAATTTTCCTCATGCCCAGACTGGCCTTTGCCGGCGACTGCTACTAACATCCTCCTTTGGTGGAGGGGGTCTGTCTGTGTCTCTCTCAGCCTGTTGGCTTTTGACTCGTGTTTCGATCCGAGTGGAACATGAACCCAGATGTTCCACACTGTTCCATTCTCACCACAGATACAGATTATAACTGGGGTAGTTGAGCTAAGCCCCTCCTTTCTTGGAGCGCATTTGGGAGGTTTTCACTCCTCTCAGACACCACACTAAACCCACCGACAGGTGAAGTGAATACTGATGATCTTGTTACATTGATCTTGTGAACACTGATGATCTCCTTTCGAGGGATGAGATATATAAGCCAGGGGGTGAACAGTCAGTCCTCTAAGTTGATGTGTTGAAAGAAGGAAAAATGGATAAGCAGAAGAATTTGAGGGCCAAACTGTGATGCCTAGTTCATGGTCCAGCATCAGAACTGGACAATGATCTAGAGACGGCACTAAGATGCACTATGGGATGAAAGAGAGGCGGTGGAGGCCGTGTAATGCTCTGGGCGATGTTCTGGAATTTGGGCTGTGTGGATGTTACTTTGTGAGAGACCACGTTTTCCGGCTGGATTTCACACTATAAACATCATGAACGGTTTGAGGAACATGTCAAAGAGCTCAAAGTGCTTCCAAATTCTTCAGATCTGGTCAAGCACCTCTGGGATGAACTTGTCTGATCCATGGAGGCCCCTCCTCACAACTTACAGGAATTAAAAGTTCTGCTGTTACTGTCTTGGTGCAGAAACCAACGCAAGCCTTTGGGGGTCATGTGGATCCTCTGAGCGTCTGCACAGTATTGAGCAGGTGGTTTTTAGTATTGTGGCTGAGTTTGTAAATGTATCAGTTTAATTCTAGAGGAAAGCCGTGTTTTTCTGCACCGGATTGCATTTTCCCTGAAGGAGCAGAGACTGACTGGCACTTTGCTGAAAAAATCAAGGAACTAAATGTACCAACCTGTTGATCCGCCTCAAAGCTCTATAAAAAGCAGCTGCACAAACATTTCTTCTTCTGAAGATCTCAGGCTGAAAATAAACAGCCACTATTAAAGCTGATATGTCACACAGTGTGGGGGAAATATGCAGACTCAATAATAATAATAATAATAATAATATCTGGTGACATTTTATATATATGTATATATTTATTTTTTTTTAATAGTTTATAGTATAGTATAAATTCTATTATAGATTTAGTTTATGAATGTTAGAATTTTTAAAATAATGAAATATATAAATGTTCCTAAGAACTTTATTCTAGACATTAAGTTTACTAAAATTTATTTTAGATATAAATTGTATTAGAACTATATTATTTTTCTAAACATCATTCCTGACATTAACTTTATAAAAGGTTATTTGGCATATTAATTTAGATTTTTTAATGTATACTGATTTTGTTAAAACACCATCCGGAATGTTATTAGATTAATAAAATATTACATTTATTTCATTCATTTCAATTGTGGTGTTTTGTAGTTTTCTTAGTCATTTGGAATCAGCTCCTGCTCTCTTCATCATTCTGGACTTATCAAGCATTCTGTTAAATTGTTCACATTAAACTGTTAAATATTAAATATAGTTTATGCTGTCAAAGACAGTGACTTGGCCCCTCTGATCATGATAGATGAGCTGTTTTCGTTTGGGCCCGTCCCAGAGCGTACCTGCTGGAGTGGGCAGGGAGGGCAGCAATGGAGGACACACACCAAATAAACACATCCCCTCTGTTGATGTGTCCACTAAAGAATTCAGCTTTGAATACCCCCTCCACACACACACACACACACACACAAGCGTGCTGTCACAGTCCCCTGGAGTAATCGGTGGCTAATTGAGGAAGTGTTTGTGTATGAGAGTGTGTTTGAGAGGAAACTGAAGGTCTCATACACATAAATATAGAAAACATTGAAATATATATATATTAGGGCTGTAACGACACACCAAACCCACGAATCGGTTCGTTTCACGATTTTTGACTCACGATTCGGTTCGTATCACGAATCATTTGCGGTGAAGGAGAGGAGAAATTCTGAGGCGCCATTTTGTTTGGAGACACCTTATCTTTACCACAAAATTATAAACCAATGAACACTTAAATACCACTTCCTTTCCATTCATACTGAGGACAAGGCTTCTCTTGGTTAACGGCTCCGTTCAAACCAAAAAAATGCTCCGCCCAGCTGCCTGGAACCACAAAACTCACTCAAAACTCCAACGCAGTTTTATAACAACCCAGCCAGCTTATAGACACTTTTAAGCCCAGTGTCATAACTTACATGTACTCTCAGAGAATCAATTCAGCAAACAAGGGAGGGCTCTTTGAAACCCTAAGACCCTCAGCTATTCGTTAAAGAAAAGAAGTTGATGTGAAAATCCTCCTATTAGGGCGAAAAACGTATGTTTTTCAGTTTTGTATCGTATATCATTACAGCCCTTATATATATATATATATATCCTATTTGACTTGACCTTGCCTATTCTTGGAGATCTACTTTCTTTAGAAGTCTATTTCTAGTCACAAACACCTGCTCTGGCTGAGGAACTTCTTCAGAAGTCTGTGATTGGCTTAATCATTAGGTTAGGAAACAGGGGCAGCATGTTAGATTCAAGTTACAGCTAAACATGGCAGGACAATAGATCTAAAATTTCCTAGTAGGAAAGTGACCACTGACTGAGAAGAACCAAGACAGAAAAGGAGAAACTCCTTTACACCGTAAAAAAGAACCACCATGAGACTTTGGTTGCTAATTAGAGCTTTCTGTGATGTCAGTATTGTGAAAACCATTGTGAAAATGAAAGTGTCTATTCTGTCATTCCGTGAACACACACGAAATTCTTCTCTGTATTTTAAGTGAAGCAGTGGGCAGTCAGGAACACAGCGCCCAGGGAGCAGTGTGTGGGGACAGTACCTTACTCAGGGTCCCTCAGAGGTGCTTAGCAGTTTTGGGAATTGAACACACAACTTCCTGATCGCAGGGTGAACTCCCTAACCACCAGACTACCAGCTGCCCATCTAATCAAGTCAGTGTAATGTCAGTATATTTAAGAAACAATATATTCTGAGCAGCATTAAACCATACTGCTTAACTGGTGAACTAGTAGGTCACTGATGCTGAAATATCCCTTAATGTCTGCTTGACTTTTATTTGCTCTGTGTGTACTAGTGTACTAGTGTACTAGTACTCCAACCCCACAGGCCCCAGTGCAATTATCCTTATAAAGCAGGACACACAGCCCCCTACGTCAGATTCACCATGACAGCCCGTGGCTCACCAAGATGCCCAGGTGTGCTAGACTGAATTTATTTTTCTTTAGATAATTATAATAATAGTCAAGATTATGATGATGCTGATGATGACAACGATGATAATGGTTTTTTATTATTATTTAAATATTTGTATGAATATATAATTCATACATGACAAAGAAGATGCTTGGAATAATCAAACAAAACCTAAAAAGTCTCTTTTGTCATTTTTCCTCCTCTCTAGCATCCTTTATCTGTCTCTGTCTTGTTTTCCTCTCTGATTTCAGTGATTGCTAAGAAATGTTTAAGGGGCAAAACTAAAATAAGCACGAATGAGGAAGAAAGATCAGTACACACACACACTCACACACATACACACACGTGGCCTCAACTGATCTGTAGGAGTACAGAACAGTACTGCAAACTCTGCCAGCTTTGGGAATGTGCCTATTGGATGGGAATAGACCCGTTCCAAAGATATATATTTTCAGCACATGAACTGGCAGTGCACAAGAGTGTGGTGTTTATTTTTGGGGATGAGAAAGGCTGAGGAAGGGCTCTGCTCTCTGTGGAAAAGACAGGACAGGAATAACATTCATTAACCTTTCATTCAGTTGGTGTAGCACCACAGATTCTTAATTTCACTAATGGAACTTAAAAATGTGCTAAATGGGCATAAGAATATGTACAAATAGAGAATTTTAGAAGTAGCTCTTAATTAGAGACTGTTCAGACTGTGAATTTTATTACATGAAAGTGTGATATTGATATAATGTAAACCTTATTGCGAGGGTTATGTTCCAAGAGCACCCACGTATAGTGAAAAATCGCAAATATGTGATGCGGTAAAAAAATGCCTATTTTTATAGTGTAAAACCTAAATACACCTAAATATGCCCCCAAATATGCTCCTGAAACATTTTAAACCCAGCTTAATACTTTACCCTTAAAGAAAATCTAAAGGTAAACCCATATTCGTACTGTACAGTTTAAACTGAACTCCTGCAGTGCTAGAATGTAAATACCGACATTACCCCTGCTGTACTGTAATTCATGCATGGGCGTTTTCTTTGGTATGCACTGTCATTTTCTTTAGTATAAACAGGTAAATACAGTAATAAAATAACTTTATTTACAGTAATAGAAATACACGGCTTTAAGAAAAACAAAATGAAAAACACGAGAACACTCGAGATGCTCCACGGGGGAAATTCTGGACTGCAACAACACAGAGCAGCAGCCAATCAGCAGCAAGGAGAAATAAATAGGCTACTTTCAAACCTCCCGCCTTTGAGTAGAAGTGACTGTGACATCTGGGCCTTGTCCGCCACACCCCCTCGTTCTCGTTTTGGTTGTTTATGTTTGGGGATGCTCATTCCATTCAGGTGTCTGATTGTCTTGCTAACCGCGCACCCAAACAACCAGCATCAGGATGAAGGGACATGGTGGACGAGGCCTGGACTTCACAGTCGACTGTATTCAGAGGCGGGAGGTTTGAAAATCAAAGACTGGACTGAAACCGTGACAGCTGCTCGGCGTTAAAGCAGGGGGTTACTGTACATATATATTACACTCCATACAAGTGCCATTTTAACAAGCTAATGAATATTATTCTGTCCACCTGTCAGGAATGCTGGGACTGATTTGTGTGTACAGTATTAAAGTGAGACTGATGCTGAAAGTGAAATTGAAAGATAACAGCACAATAAGATGCAGTGGCTGCTCCAGGTCCAACATTGTAGTGCAAACTGTTGTCGTAGTCTGACATAAATGTTTTCACGCAAAGGAGTGTTGAAACTACTGGTGCTCATGTATGTCACCGTCAGGTTCTGCTACTCCATCTTGGCCGGATATGGTGATCGGGCGTCCACCACTCAGTGTGGCCTGATACTGCTGGCAGGGGGCCACATTAAGTAACTTAAAGATTGAAATGACAAAAACATGTCCATGTATTCCATGTATTGTCATAATGGTCATTATCATCAATCCGTTGGTCAATTATATTGCAGTGATTGAAAATGAATGGGAATTCTGTTATCTTTTCATCAGGTTACTTGCGATTAGATTTTTCTGCCACCAGGAGTGCCCACACAGGCATGGAGACGAGTTGCTCTGAATAAACACACATTTTTAGGCCAAACAAAAAAAAAAATATAAACCACATTCTGTTCATTAAAATTCATGAATCTCTGTGCATGCACGGTTGATGAATGAGACCCTCTGTAAAAAAGTGATTTGAACTATTCAGTCATCTTGAAGACAGTGAAAAAGGATTACACTGTTAAATAGCATAATTAAGACAAAGTTTATGGAACAGTGGTAAAGCCTTTAATTGACTCTGCATAGAGTGCCGAATGAGCATTGTTTACATGCTAATGGAGTCTGCAGACTTTTCCTCTGAGACCTTAATGCTGTTAGTGTGGCTAATCAGAGCTAACTCACCCACTTCAGATCTGCACAAACAGACACTTCATCTAACAAATAGCTGAAGTGTTCTCAAAACAAGCAGGAATCCTATTCTTCAAAGGTGAACTGAAGGTCTATGTCTGTGTATATAAGCATGGTATACATGTACATGTACACACACACACACACACACACACACACACACACATACTCGTGAGCATGACATCACCCCACTCTGACCTACACTGTCTCTGGAAGGCTATGGTTTCCTAAAAGCAGTCTGGTTATGACGGATACAGTTTCAGATGAAAGCCTCAAATGTTCCCTGTTTTTCTCTCAGTAGCGGGCCAGCTTGAGCCAGCACACATGTGGTTAATAAACTGAGGCTACCCAGGGCCTCCCTGTGTGACCGAGGGAGGCCCTGCACACCCCCAGCTGGCTAGAATAACCAAATAATCGGAATTTCTGAAAACAATGGCTTCCTGACTTCTCCCCGAACCTTCACCTTATCATTTTGGGGTCACAGAGCCTAAACTTGACCCCCCCAAGCACTATGGCATTTGGCTAACTGCCAATTCTGTTTAACACTGCCGTCTGTATCTGAACATGTGCAGAAAAAAAAAGAGGCAGAGTGGGAGCTAAACCAAGCCTAGCTGCAGGAGGCTGCCCTTTTCCCTCTCGGAGCTCAGACACAGGGGTGCAATGTACTGGCAGTACTTCTCTTAAGTATAGCAAGAGTAAATATATATATATAAACGCTCTGGACTCTGAGGGTAGATACTAGATACTAGATAAAACGTGAATGCCCTGCAGTAGCAAAAAGTTAATTTAACGTAAAAAAAAAAAACCATTTGATTCAATATGTTAACCGTTAAAAAATACTTTCTATTTTTATATAGTTTAATATGTTTAAACACTACTTTTGAACTTTTAAGTATATTCCTGGCTCCATACTTCCAGTTTTAACTAAGTATTACTTAAGTATTAGTTATACTTTTATATGCTATATTAGTACGCTATACTTTTTCACCAAGATTATATGTACTGTCTATCTATTGTCTGTAACTCTGCAATATTTAGCCATCCATCAGTCCATCCATCCATCCATCCATCCATCCTCCAATTTTAAAGGATTTGGTACTTTAAGAGACCTCCTCGCTTATCATCACAGGGCTAATAATGATTTTTTTCCTTAGATAAAAAGACTTGGCTGTTTATCTGTACTGTGAGTACAGAGAGGCCAATTACACGTATACCAATTTGTGTGGACCAAAAAGAGATGAAGTGCTTTGAGGGACCCACATCCATGACCTTAACCAAACAGCCCATAAAAAAGGTAACAAACAAACAAGTCTTCAAAGGCCCCCGACTGGATGCATGGCACAATCATAGTCTCTTACGAGAGTCTGAAAAGCTTTGGAAACTTACTCCTTTTGTTACCAAAGACCTCGACTGGGGAAAAGTTTGAGCAATCTAAGAGTACAAATACAATTTGGTAAGAGCTCTTGAATACAGATACAGTGCTAAAGAACAGAGCCAGCTTTGTACACAAACTGCAAAACACATTTTGTTGGCAGGACATAACCATGGCAACAGCAGCCTGCTATGGCTTAAAAAAGCATACATATGTGAAAGAACTGATGATGGAGACTAGTTAATGAGACATTACCAAAGCAAGAAAGAATTAGATTAGGCATAAACCTTAGATTAGGCCTCAACAAATACATCTCGTTTTTGTGCTAATTGAATGTGCTTGGAAATGTTATCTGTTTCTTTTATTCCCAATTCAAGAAAGTAGGCCATTCTAATGGTTTGCAATTTAGCCTGAATATAAGGAGGACAATAGCTTCCTCTCTTTCCCTCTCAGACATATGGTCTTCCTCATAAGAACAATAACCGGTCTATTCTCTCAGAGACCATATATTTACATTATTCAATAAACATTTATAGATAGAAGGCATTGCATGCCTCAGCACGGAATGAAAGGCCTTTCAACAGTGCAATTAATCTCTTTTTTCTGCGCGAGCATACATCATCCACTTACTCAAAAACCAAGCCGCTAGGACTCGGGGCTTTATTGGGTGGAGGGGAAAAAAAACAACATTGTTCAATGAGCTTATATAGGAGAGATTGAATCACAACAGTCATTTGATAAGATCCGTGTTTAAAGTTCGGGGGATGTTAGTGTACTGCTGCGGTCGAGTGCATGCCTGCTCACTGCAATTGCCCTGTCACATTCAACAACAGAGAACTGGGGGCACGGGGGAGAAAAAGAGAGGCAATGAAATAAAACAAGCTGTCGTTGCCCAGACGCTGAGCTTTGAAACTGTTTGACAATACTAAAGTAAAACGTCAGGGTCTATAGGCCCTCATGCTCTGCTGAATGAACATGGGTGAAACAAAGAGCTAAGCTGATGATGACTGCAGACAGAGGGGAAAAAAGCAGGGAGGGAAGCCGTGGAAGATGGAAGGAAAAAGGAGGGAGGAGGGGTGTGCATGCACGCTATGTCAGCAGTCTATGCACTATTTATTTATTAAAGGAGGATGGTGATGCGTGTTGATGCCTGTATCGTACATTCTTCCATGCAAAGGTTTTCTTCCTTTTTCAACTGTTGTATTTCATGATTGTTGGAAATCTCAATTTTTGTCATTTGTTCAATATTTTTTCACATATACAATATCAATATTTTTCTCTTTTCCTGAAAAGTTACAATGAGATATGAGGTCTTTCCCTGTGATGACTGTTTGCTTTTTAATACTTTGCGAAGGTTAATTTTGTGCATATAAGACTCCCCCCCGTCTCTCTCTGTTTCTCTCTCTCTTATGTGCGTTTTTAGTACAAATTTGCAGATACAAAAGCATAATTAGCACACATATAGACATTCACATATATTATCCATAGCTTTCAATAGCATGTGTAGGCATATAATAAAATATGTATAAAACATCTGTTTTGTCATTCATAAACCAAAACAGAAGGCAATATTTATAGCATTCAGTGGTTGCATACTTGGCCGGTTCTATATTCAGTACAGCATTGTTTTAAGATTTTTTCCAAAAAGAAAAAAAAAAGGTGTCTCTCTCTATTTTTAAAAAGTCATTTTGTTCAGTTTGAGTGAAGAGCCCTGGCTTTGGTGGCGGTGGAGATTATCTGAGCTGTATCAAGCAGAGGGCATTACCGATGTTTATTGGATTTCCTCATCTTCGGAGCAGGTCTGTGGCTATTGTCAAGCATCATTAATCTCTCTTTGATCTGCCCACCACTGCAGCACTGGAGGTGGACGATCACAAAAGAGTCTCTTCCCCCACCGCGGCTCTGATCCGATTTCTAACACCTTCTCTGGCAAAGAAAGGAATAGATGGATGTCAGCTGTAATGTGCAGAGAGAACACAATGAAATCATTTCAGAATATGCCAAGCAGTTTTGCTTTATGAATGCTGCCTACTAGCATTGTAAAAATGAATCCATGCATTGTGAAAAATCAATCCGAGCATGCATTGATTTTGAAATATTATAATTGATTATAAGCGATATAACAACATATGAAAAATGTGTTTACTGTCAAAGGATTGTTTTGCTCAAATGTTGTCCTTTAGTGTTTCAGGAGACCTAATGGTGAACTTATGGAAAACCTCACTGGACATAAAAGAGCCATGAGATACATGAGATCTAGATAAATATAACATTAACAATGCTAATTATAATGTTAATTATATCACTCCATGTAATTTGTCATGGCATTGTCCAGATCATGTTTATGGCATGGTTATGTCAATGATATTTTACATTGTACAAACATAATCACCAATTTATTTTGTTTTATTACCCATACTGTCTAAATAGTTCCCTCGGTCACATTTATGTTAGTGGTGTATTTAAAAAACCTATTCTGCAAAACAGTGTAACTTAATAGAATCATAGTAAAATTGTAAATTGTATGATACATTGAATAATTTCAATGAATAACTAAATATTGGGGTCAGAGATGAACACCTTTTACCTTAATGGAGACATGAATATACCAGCTGTGCATTTGAGACAGATCCTGTCACTGAACAGCGGCAAGATTTGTACAAAAAAGAGAGAATTTTGCCTATGATCAGCAGAGTTAATGAGGTGGGCTTCTACTTCTTTGACAGCAAGAAAAAGAGAGCCAGACAGGTGGAGAGTGAGAGAGGGAGAGCTGTGTCTCTTTGATGAGGTGGGACAGGTCCTATCATTACCGGAGGACCTGTGTGTGTTGCAAGTTGAGATGATTAAATCAGGCCTTGTGGACAGAGCGCTGCTTGCTGAACATGACTTACTGAGAAATGTCCCAAACAAAAGAGAGCAGAGATCATACTCTTCGTCATCGTGATCTCTTTTACCTGTCATTTGAGTCAACTCAGGATCAAATTGGTTATGAAGTTTGTGGTTTAAAACCATATTGCATTGTTTAGCACTGGGTTTAAAGTTATACTCCAGCAGTTTTTTTAAATAACCTCTGTTTGCCACATCTGTATCATCCAGCCATTTACCAAGAACAATAATTTTGACACTTTTTCAGTACTGAGTGAGAGAACCGAAAACCTCCTGAGGCTGGTGTGAGTTCTGTAATGTCTTCATCATTCAGTTTTAACTCTGCTCTGGGTTTTCTATTTCCCACTTCTAACACATCAGAGAAAACCCTGTATGTTCCTTAGGATTCATTCTTATAATGGATGTTGAAATCACTGAGGTAAGCTGGCCTTTGACCAATCACTTTTCAATAATTCGGGACACTCAAAAATAGCTATGAAAGAACAGTCAGTGAAACACAGTGGCAGTGTCAATAGAAATCTTAATTTCAGCTGAGGGTGGGACATTTCCCTCACCGTGAAACCTTAATCAGTTTGTGTACAGTTAAAGGACATTTGCATCTCATTAATATGGTAAAAATATTTTGATACTATGGCAAAACTGTAGTATGTTGCTGGTTAATCACAGTTTTATCACACTTGAAATATTTCTTACTGCTGCCTTGCTAGACTAAGTTTTGATGTTTGTCAGAGATGTTAGCAAACAAAGCTTGCTATCAGAGCTGAGACCAGTAATGTGTGCAAGGACACATGTGGGTTTTTATCTTTTATTATTTTTTAGAAACAATTCTTGGAAATGTGGAGCCACCTCTACATAGACACAACACTTCAAAGAAGGTTTAAAATGTGCAAGTTCTTAACACCATTTATCATCAAGCATCATGCCTTTTTTCATGAATTATGACATGTGGGGGAAAAAAAGCCATTAGAAGCGATCATAGAGCAAGAACATAACACTCTGTAAAGTTCACACAGTCTTGAGTTTTGTGAGGGTACTTTGAGACCTCTGTCAATTTCGAAAAACAGGGAAATGATAACTAGTGGTAACTGACCATATGCTACAGATATTTGGTTAAAGAGATTAGGTTGAAAAGCACAAGCGGATTCCTTTAACATTCACTTGTCAATGAAAGCTCGTCCAGACAGCAGTGGCAAACCTCTTCGACGTTCCGCTCTAACAAAAGGACAGAGTGGGCATTAGCTGCAGTGCAGCTGAAAATGATTATGATTGGTCAGAATCCTTGTCAGGGAAAATCATTATTTTACAGCCATGCCAGAGTGGCATTCCAGAAAGGGCCCCGGTGACCCATATTCGCATAAACAAGCTTGACCAGCGTACGCAGATGATAGGAATATTCTCAGAAAATGCATCCACCACATGACAATTAAATTGTGTGTGTGTGTGTGCATCCCAGGACTGAGGGGTGGGGTGTGTGAGTGTGGTGTTGAGGGGGTTCTGAACAGGAAAAGCGTCAAGCTCGTTGCAGAATAGAACTGGGTTACTTATTGGGTTTCCTGCTCCACATAATCTACTCTTTGTGTTACTGAATGGAGAAATGCAACCAGATTTGGCGCGACCACTCGCGTTTATGAAAACATAAATTGAATTTTTATAAAAGAAACAATTGTGAGAGGAGACTAAGGCTGCTGCTGAGGCGAGCATGTCTCTCATCAAATGAGGCTGAGTTGAGAAACCAGTTGGGCAATTACTGTTTCTGGATGCGGATAAACAAGAGTAAATCACCCCTTTCTCTGAACCGCTCGTATGCCGTTTGCCATTCATTAATGCTTCTCAGCCAGATTACAAGCATCAGGGGAGAATGGTAAAATTATGAGGTACGCAATTTTAAGCTCCAGCAGGAAAGGCCATTATGGTAAGAACATTGTGAGAGTGTGTTACTTCTAAAGGCCCACCACAAAACCACATGGGGATGGGAGCCAGGCTAACCATCAAACCCTGGCAGAAATAAATGCTAGATGGTTCATTTGAATAAAGAGGAAAAAGATGGACATCAAACAGGGCCTATTGTTGTTGAAAGTTTGAAACAAAATGGTCTGGGAGAATTTGGCACAAAGGCCCATTCTCTTAGACCTCTCAGAATAATGCAATTTAGCCCAGTTCCTCTGAGTCTGCGTTCTGTTGCCAGCCCACGTGAACTCGCTCTGCCCTACGCTCTGTAAGTACAGGACAGATGAATTACCTAATCCCGTTTCTCCTGCAAACACATGTTGCTAAATCATGGTGGACCAGTGTGTCAAGCCAATGGAATGAGAACAAAATCAAGAGCATGCAATAAATCTTCATCTTTACACACACTCTTTGTACCACAGGGAGGCCTTTCTCTATCAGTCGAGACAAATCATCTTTGAGCAAAACTGCTATAAAAAAAACAAATCGGCCTCAAATGATGAATTAAAAGAACGTCCAGATGATTACAAATATATTTGGAAATGTGATCTTTCCACAGAAGAGACAATGGCAACAGTTTATGAGGACATTACGAAACTTCTTAATTCTAAATAGGGGTGTTAACTTCAGCACTTAAGCAAAATAGCACTAAAAGTTTCAACAAATTCGTTACAGGCTCTGCTGAGTCGTACTAGAAGGGCCATGCTACTGAGACAATGTCAAGCATCTTCACTGGATGTTTTCCCACCACTCAAGCCTAGTCCCTGACTTCTCATTACTTTTGAGCTGGATTACTTACACTCTTAAAAACAAATGTGTTTATATAGTCATGTAACTCAAATCTGCAAATATGAACAAACCATTTTAACTCTGAATGAACATCAACACAATGTAAATTAAGGTTTCATGCTTGTTACAGCCTTGCCTCCAGTGCCCTGCGCCAGCTGTCCCGGTCGCTGGAGTCCTGAGCCTTTGCTTCCCCTGTCCTTGTTAGTTTCTCCTGTGACCCAGTTGGTTTCACCTGGTCCTTGTCATCTTTTTCCTTCTTAAGTCCAGCTCGACCTGGAACGCATCGTTTATTCACCATGGTACTTCCCCTTTTTGTTGTGATCACTGCAGAGGATCACTGCTCTCAGGACGTTTTAGACTGGCTTCATTTCTACGGACTCCCGGGGCCTTAACAAACTGAACTTTGTACTGAAGCTACACTGTCACGAGTCTGAGCTTTTCTCACCATCTCCCTTTGTTCGATTTCCTGCCATTGATTAAAGCCATTGATATTGACTCCTGCAAGTGCATCACCCTTCTATTCCTCCCAGCACCATCATTACAATGGCATGTAAAAAGTTGTATGTATAAATATAGCTAATGAATAAACAAGGAGTGCATTATGAAACCTCATGGACATCATTTTAGTCTTGGCATTCACAGTTTAGTCGATATGCTACTATTTCAGTCAGAAGAGCAACTGATTCTGGTTCTTCTTCATCGAGAACCTGCCTCTTGTTCTTGTCGTCTGAAGGTTTGAGCCATTCAAAAACATGTTTTCACACTGCAAACAAACTTAAGACATATTTCACTTATGGTCAAACCAACCACGGTCTGAGGAGCCTTTCGCACTTTGGTTCAGACCAAACTGAAAAGTCTGAAGGTAAGGACCAAATGAAGTAGGTGTGAAAGTACCCTAAATCTAAAACTCTTTAATCTAGAATTTGTGCACAGTTTGTTCAGTCATTCTGTCCAATTGTTTAATAATATGTTACAGAACCTTTCAATGGATTGTTCCCAAATGTCCAACAGTTTCGTGGTTTATGGGGAAATAAAGCCGAATTGAATACATTAAACTGAATTGATTTATACAGCGTTATTTCTGATGTAGCACTGCGAATGGATAATGAGTTGCAGTTTTTTTTCACCCCTGTTATGAAAGACATGAACAAACAGTACTGTGGCGGGCACAAGAAAGCTTATTCTGGCCTTGAGTCAAGCCAGTTGCAAATAGGAGCAGCAACATGTCCAGGAAAACATCGGCTCCTGGAAGAGTTCCGCAGTTTGCCAACTTTCTTCTGCCCTCCCTGTCAAACCAGCTATTGAGAGGTTTTGTACTGAAGGAAAAGACTTTGATGTGGAGTAAAAGCGCTTTCTTTTGATCTGTGTTGAAATGCTAAATACATGTCAGTGTGGATATTTGTTCAAACATGCTCGAGATCCCAGGGCTGAGCAGCCACTGAAAGGCCAACCGTCTACAAATGAAATGAGATAGTTTTCTTTGCATTTCTAGACTGTAGTTACTGTGTTGCACTGATCGAACAGGAGCATTTGATGTTAAAATGTTAAAACAGACAAACAGATAAAAGCTGTGGGGTAAAAATGTCCTCTATTGTTTTCTAATATGACTGCACAGTCTTCACAAAAACCACTGAACCTTTTTAATTCTGGACTGATAATCTGCAGTATGTGAGATAAAGGGTTAAAAAAAAAACAAGCAAATGTGAGTGACAGAGAATGCAACAAATAGGAAAACAGATAAAGATCAAGGAATGGAAAAAGAAAGAAAACTAGAGAAAGAGAGAGATAATATGAGAAAGAAGTCAACTAAACAGACATAAAGACAGAAAGAAAGTGAAAAAATGAGGGAAAAAAAATATGTATAGAGAGAGAGAGAGAGAAAGTGAAAGAGAGAGAAAGAGAGAAAGAGAGAGAGAGAGAGGGAGATGAGGGCAGGCATCAGAAAAGTTGTAAACTAGCTGTAGATTCACAGGGCAAGATGGAGAAATGACTTCCTCTCTGCGCTTGGTTCTCCGTTCACAAACATGTCGAATCGAATAAAGGCCTTGCCGACGTCTGAACAATATTTCATTATGGTCATCTGCTCTGTAAAGGTTACAGCAGACAGCTCTGCCTATGACTGCTTCATTCTCCAGACATAAGCTCATGAGCCTGGAGCCCAGGACTTTAATGTAGCATGAAGACCACTGAGAGCAGAGAGGGGGGCTTAGCCAGCGACAGCGCTAACATCCAAATAACAACCACTCTTCAGAGAACAGCAGCAGAATAAAAGAGATTTTCAGGCCCAGAGAAAAAAATTTCATTTTACGTTTTTTCATAGCAGTGAGAACGTATTTGTCAACTAGAATTTGTAGAAAGAAATCTTTTAGTATCTTATTACCTTCCACTAACGATCGGTTTGTATGTGTACGAAAAGTCACACTATCACATAAATCAGGTGTACGTTTTTGCCACTGGGCCATTGTCTGTTATCGGGTTGTAGGTCATTTAGGAGATCTTCAATCATTAGTCATGTTTCATGACTCAGGATTGTGTGATTTCCTCTGAGTCACACTGTCAAATTCTTGTAAACAAATAAAAACTTACCAACAGCAGCAGCATCAATGGACTACAGAGCTGAGGCACTGCAGTGACACTGACTGGTTAATTTTCCCAAACAAAAACAACCAAGAAATATCAAATGTATTACCTTTACCTTTTATTTACCTTTTTTTTATATTAATTACTTGCAAATAGAATGGTCACTGGGAAACCACCTTGGAACTACCACAACCATGATCTAATTACGGCTATTATTGTTCCTATGCACTCTCAACACTATCTTGTGCAGTTTTACTCAGCAGTTTTGGTGAGAGTGGGCCAGATTTGGAAAGAATATTCATTTGATACTTTGTGTTGATATGGAATGGGTTGTCTGTACACAAACAGTTCTCAGGCTCCAGTGAGCTGCGGGAGTTAGTAGCCTAACTGCTGAACATTAACAGTGATAAGATAAGATAAGCTTCGGTGGACTGGCGCCCCGTCCAGGGTGAGACCCTGCCTCGTGCCTATTGGTCCCGGGATAGGCTCTGGGTACCTGTGACCCTAGTGAGGATTACAAAAACAGTTACAAAAATGAATGAGAGATAAGATAAGATAAGATAAGATAAGATACACTTTATTAGTCCCACAAATGGAAAATTTGCATCATTATGGCAAGGGAAGAAAAATACAAGCAGCTAATTTAAAGAACCAATAGAATAAAAGATTTATTCATAAGAAGCTATGGACTCTGGTTTGGTCTGATTTGTTAAAAAGGCTGGGAATCCCTGGTGTAATTGAGGTAGAATTTGCATGATGACTAATGATGTTTTTTCCAACCTGCTAAGTTTCTGTTAGTGACAAAAAAACACAGTTAGTGACACTGCAGCTCGCTGCAGATGATCTAAACTCCAACACTAATTCATTTGGTTGACTGTTTGTTTATTCAGTGTTCTGATGGCTGGTTAAATAAAAAATGTATGTGCATTCTTTGATTTGGATCAAACATCCAGCGCTGATTTTATCATTAGCCAGCAAATTTCTGTGGATAGTGAGACAAGACAAATGCTTCATACAAGAGTACATATGCACACACACAGACACACACACACAGACACACACAAACACACACTACAATGAAAGAGAAAGACAATTAAAAGGAGATAGATTATGCAAGAATACAGAGAGTAAGGAAAAAGAGAGAAAAAGAGACAATGTGATAAAGTCTGACTGACAATGTGGGAATGAAAGACAAGCACAGAGTGTGACAGTAAAACAGGAGGAGAGACAGACAAAGAGAGAGCGAGAGAGGGAGAGATAGAGAGAGGGAGTAATGAATGTGTTTCAGTGCTTGATTTTCATTAGCTGGATGGCCTTAGCTGGAAATAAATATGATAACAGTACATTTTATTTGTGTAGTACACTGTGCCATTTACTAAACCGATTTATTCTTCTTGACAGACCACACTTCAACCAATTGTTTATATAACAGAGACTCAGAGTTATCTAACCTCTGCATAAACACGGCCACTACAATGTGCATCTCTGAAAGAGACAAAGAGCTCTTTCTGTGTAAACTCCAACGCCAAAAGCAATATTTTCATGTGGAAGCCATACCTGTCTGATGACTTTCTGCCTCATGTAAAAGTCATATACAACAGCAGAAAGAGATAGATAGATAGATAGATAGATAGATAGATAGATAGATAGATAGATAGATAGAACAGGGGATAGTGTGTGAAGAGATAGAAGATATTATCAGAACGGTATTGAGAGTGATTCATAGAGACAGAGAGAGATCGAAAGTAGAAGAGAGAGGATAGAGAGAGAGAAAGAGAGACCAAGAAAAAAGATGGTCAGAGAGAGAAAGAGAGAGAGAAAGAGAGAGAGAGAGATGGAGACAAAGAGAAAAAAGAAATAGGGACAGACAGTAAGCAAGAAAAAGGAGCAAGTAATCATCAGTATGAGGTGAGATGCTGTGCTTGCTCAATGAAAGAGCCTACTGTGTGTAAGCCAGAGAACATTCGTTCACACTTACACACATGTTCAATCACTTATCTCAGTCTCTCTCCCTCCCTCTCACACCCCACCTTTCTCCCTCTCTCTCTTTCTCTCTCTCTCTCTCTCTCACACACACACACACGCGCAAACTTACATACATAAAATACACATTTTGGTAATTCTGTGGTTTCAGTCATAAGGGACATTTTTAGTTTGCTCCCAGGACTGACGACTTTGAATGGCTGGCCTTTTCTTTTGGGTGGAACACAGATTTGAGCTGGACCTCAGACAGCCAGCGTGTCTGCAAGAAATGAGTGAAAAAGTATGGGCGGGGGCTTCAAAAGCGAATCATTTAACTTCCCGGTTTTCTAGAACATGCTTTTTTTTTTCTCAGGAACGACTGCTGACAGACAAACCTGACAGTCAACACATTCGACAGTGCAAAAAGAGCATTTCTCAAAAAAAGAAAGGGAAAACAACAAAAAATGGAGCTGCTCTTTCAGATCCCCTTTTTTTTTTTTTACTTCCACGGCGTTCACAAAAGCAGTTTTGATGCAGCATTAAGCTGTCAGTTGTGACTGCGGCGCCATGGCCTGCGGGTCCGGCTCCAATAAAAGGGAAACGGGAAAAAAAAAGCCACACGTTACGGCAATTACAGCGCTGGGGACACAGACGAAAATGCTGCATTATGAGTCCCACAGAAACACAGGCATGAGCAGTTTATGATAATATATCCTCATCATTTTTACAACCACTCCCTCTGATATTTTTCCCACATGTCCAGTCCATTTTGTATTACTACCTCAAAATCTCCCAGGAGCTGCTCAGCCACTGGCTGACTGGCCACCGCCTTTCAGCACTCATCTCCATTTCACCACTAACTTGAATAAATAAAACATCTAATGTGCTTCTCGTACTACATCTTTCTGCCCCTCCTCTCTCTAGGTATAATATCCTTAATATCATTCCGCAACTGACCGCTACACTGTGTTTTGTTGTAGGCTGCTGATGGATTAATCAGTAAAACGGGCTGAAACATTGTCATCAGGTAAGCACCCGGAGCTGAGCTACAACACCTTCATTACATGCAGCTTTTCCTCCCTAGACGGCTGTTCTGAGCCAATCTACATTACAGCTAATCCCAGCTGGGGTTATGAGTGAGGCAAAGATCAAAAGTTCAAGGAGGCCCGTTTCCCTCACAGCATAGTGGTGGTGAACATCTCCACCTAGAGGACAAAACACCAACAAGCCCATGAACGAGAGGAATGCTCCCAGTTCCAGGCATAGAATTGGTAGATTTGATTTATGTCACATAGTTATAGTACTTTTCCCTCCCGAACAGACTCACTTCAACTCAGTAAAGGCTTGTTAATGAACTAAATAGTCTCATCAGGAACCTTGTTTGCTGGGATAACACCAAAATGTTCAGGGGAGCAGGGAGTTTTGGGAATCACTGATTTCTTGACTTTTCCTTGCCCTCACACAACAGCTCATAAAAGAGCCTGATACCAAACTGATGAACAGGGTCTGTCACATCTAGTTTGGTTAACTACCATTAATGACAAAATCCAGGGCTGATTCAAGGACCATGTCAGATACACAGGTGTGTTCCATTAACCCCAGTCAACCACACATGATTAAAATGCCATGCAAGTGAAGCCACATGTCAAAAGAGATGTGAAACTGTATAGGACAAGAACGCAGTAGGTCATTTTAAAAGAAATACTGTGGTCCAGGCAAACTGCTATCACCACATGTGCAGGAATGTGCATATGTTTCTCTTACAGCAGTGCTGCATTAGTCTCTATAATGAGATTTCCTGGTTTGAAGACAAGGAAACCTCTCCTTTCTAATGATGTATCTGGAAGTTGGGTGTAATTTTTGAAAGATTACGAGTGGTTAGGGGTGGAGACCTGCCGGGGCTGTTCTTTTTTCTGTTAACTTTCTAAATGATTCCTTTTACAAACACAAAAAGTGTTTGTTAAAGTTGTGAACAGTTGAGCTGATTGCTACACGCCTAGTGTAGCCTAGGACCACAGATAAATATATCAGCCTCTAGATAAATGGGCTGCTGTCAAGAGTGCTGTAGGGATATCCAATGGTTATGTGATATTTTTGCATAATTCTTGCTGGCTATTGTTGTGAGAGGACGATGATGGATGAAAAGGAAAATTCTTGAGTTTTAGTCAAACCAAATGAGGCTGAGAGTTGAACTGAGCACGTTAGATGAAACAAAGCCCAGAAAAGGTCCACAGTATGGGACTGCCTAGACCGAAACTGCTAATATCTGATCTAATACTTCTCATGCAGCTTTGAAATGGTATTATACTAGACTGATATCATGTTGTTTCAAGTATGCTAAAAAATCATACAGTGAAACTACTTCCTCAATGCTTAAGAATGAGAAACAGATAAACAGATCATGCACTTCTGAGGTTACACACTAACAAGTTCTCATCAGATTGTACAATACTTCTCCATTTTTGACTCATCATGTTTCCACTCCTTAAATATCTAGACTTTATGACTTTTGGCCAAGGCTTGTGTCTTCCACTGTAAAAATAAATAAGACTCAAACTTGCCACAGTGGTGGAATTCTTTAGGGAGCCTCCAGGAACCCTTTTCAAACAGGAGGTTCTACGAGGACATATATATAAAAACATATGTATATTTAGAATAAACCCTTTGAGCAGATGTTTGTCGCCTGTAATAAATCTTTTTTAATTAAATCCACTCTTCCATGCAGATTGTGTCTATTTTAAGTTTTAAGACATCAAACGTCAATTAAGTATCTAATTCAGTCAGGTGTGTACAAACTTACAAGTATATATGACTGTATATGTCTGTATATATGTTATTCATTTCCATTCAAAATCAAAAAACACCTGTTTATGATGATGCAAGAAAAGGGGTGGAAAGACTTTTTGCACGTTTTGCTTGTCATTCGCCACTATTTTTACCACCTGGTGCCATACACTAAACAGCATGGCAGAGATGTTCACAAGTCATTTTTACCAAGTCCAAGTCAAGTCTCTTTTGGGGGGGGCGGGGCTTGGGGACAGGCACCAATGAGGCAGCTACTTGCCAAAACAATAACACAAGACGTGCTGTTAGGAGCTGGAAGAGAACGGTAAATGGAGTGGCATATTCAGATTTTAGATTTAAGATGTGCAAAATAAAATGTTTTAGACCCTAAAACAGGAGTATGAGTTATACATCACTGCATAATCTGTCTTTAATCTAAAGTAATGGGACACCGCGGCGAGGTCAACGGTTTTCGGAGGTTATTATGGCAAACGAGCGGTCGTTGGAAAGAGTGCGTGATATGAACAAATAATTCCATGAAATGAACATTGTTTACGAGTTAGGACTTTTTTTGAGTTTTTGAGGGCAAGTCTAAAGTCAAGTCTCAAGTCTTTGTTTGTCGGGCCGGTTGTACGGGGGGACAAGAAGGGGCAACGCCCCTCCAAACAAACGTCCTGCCCCCTTAAATCAAACTTTTAGAAGTTGAGAAAGAAAATAATAGATTACCCACAACCTGAAT
>JBBPCY010000023.1:14476063-14510883 GCA_037974405.1 Brachyalestes nurse | reverse complement strand
TGCTTGTAGAAGATGTAGCATAAGGAATAAGGTAGAATGTTACAGAATGAAACACAACCTGAACTGATAAAGAAAACAGGTCTTTTTTTATTAATTAATTAAGACTACTCAAGTAAAGTACAGATACTCAAAAACTGTACTTAAGTACAGTACTCAAGTAAATGTACTGCCCACCTCTGGTTGGTTGGAACCGTCCAGTGACTGTTCTGCATAGTGTTGTGTTTAGCAGGCTTTATGCTTGTATTTTGTTTTGTTTCTGAAAATCATTTCTGGCTTGTAGCATCAGGCCTCGGGGACAGCAGTTGATAATCAAATGACTGGCTTCCATCTTTGGATTTAACTTTGGTTTCCAGATTGTTCCAGACTCCACAGAGCAGAGTGTACTGCTGTGTGTCTCCCTGACTATGCTGTTATGAGAAAATACTTAATTCATATACATGGTCTGATCAGTTCTGATAGATCAGATGGAGCTGGACCATTTGTTTGGCTTTGTAGGGGAGTATTACAATTTTAAATCCAATGCAAGCAGCCTCAGTAAGCTAGTGAGGAGTCTCCAGTAGTGGAGTGGTGTGTGTGAATTTTGATCCAGTGGGCTGCTGCATTCTGGATCATCTGTAGAGGTCTTCAGAGGAAGGCCAGCCAAGAACAGAAGTATCTGAATAGCATCAGTGTTGAAGAATGCATGTGTTTTTCTGATGTTAAGAATAAGATATCTGAAAATTTGAGAGAGATTGTTAGTGAGAATTTTTTTTTTTTTTTATGTGGGATTGATGACAGCATTTCTAAAAGTTGTGACAAGGTCTGGTTTTGAGGGTGCAGCGCCTGGGATGCACAGGGGTTATGTTTTGCTGGGATTTAGCTTCAGGTGATGTCTGGTATCCAGGAGAAATTGTCATTCAGACAGGCAGAGATCCAGTCATCTTGAGGAATGTGTGGAGCATTGTCAGCATAACAGTAGTAGGAGAAACTATGTGATGATATAATATCAAAGAGAGCGCGTGCATAAGGAAAACAGAAGGGGGCCAAGCGTGAACACCAGTGGTTTTCATGGGGCAGACATAGATCCTAGAACAGAATCTGTTGCCAGGGAGAACCACTGATTCCATGTTTTATGTGTGAAGCCAGAGACATCTGATGGTTGACTGCAGAAGGATATAGAAGAATTAAAGCCAAAGGCAGTTTAGCTGTTTTGGCTGCATAAAAGTCCACAGTGACCATTGAAAGTCCAGTTTCTGTAGAATGTGCTACTTTGAATCCAGACTGGTTTGAATCATGAAGGCTATTTTGTCATAGAAATAGGTTGAATTGGTGAAATACTACATGCTCCAGAATTTTGGAGAATAATTTGAGAAGAGATGCCAGTCTGTAGTTATTCACATCAGTGATGTGAAGCATAGCAGGCCACTAATAAGCTAATAAAAGTCTAAGTCTAAATTGTAACCGGAATTAATTAAATAGATGGAAAATGGGAGAGGTTTTACAGAGAGCAGTCTCACTGTCCTCTAAGGCCTTTGTTTGAGCGTTAGCAGTGATGCCCATGAGTGTGTGAATTGTGTGTTGGAGAGAGAGCTTCTCCACTCTGCCCTCTGGACAGCAGCACTCAGATAAAGGAGGTGTGGGGGTTATCACACACATACATACACACACACACACACACACACACACACACACACACACACACACACTACTGTGACCAAAATAGCCCTGCAGCCGGCCGCAGCCTGAGGTTAGCCACAGAGCCAGGGAGAGAGATTGAGAGACGCCTTGGACTGCCACAGCATAAGGATGGACATTTTAACCAGTTTTGCCATTTAAATATTAGCACTTTCAACACATGCAATTTTTATATTTAACAGAGTAAATGTTTTATATATTTTAATTAATGAACATTAGTTTTTTTGCACCTATCATTATTTTTGCTTTAGTTTTGTGTGAATTAATACTCTTCCAGTGCGACCCACAGACTTCACAGCACATAAAATTTACACTTTTTTGTTATTTACATATAGATACTGTGTGTAGTTCTGTGTGTAGTTTTACACCTCACAAACAAAACAAAAAAATGCAGCATTTTATTGTGAGATACACTGATTCATTTCACTGTAAACTACCTATGCCTTTAGGTATAGAAACACTAAGATGAGTTTAAATATCTATATGTTTGAGTATTCATGCCCATCACTACTTCAGCCTGCAGAGATGGAAGAGTGGAGGAGTAAGAGTGTGGAGGAGTAATATGTCCATGACCTGTGTCACCCAGGGTAAAGGCAGTGAGCGTATTTATCAAGCCATTGGAGCGATACTGAAGGGAGTAGCTTAAAGGCCCTATTTATCTACTAAAGTAAAAATAAAAATAAGGAAGGCAAATAAAGATGAAGAAAGGAAAAATGGGAATAAACAGGACACATTATATATAATATATTGTTATATATAATAACAAAACCTAAGAAGAAAAGGAAAGGAAAATACAAAGGTGTGGCTGAAGCTGAAATATGGAGAATTCTGATGAGGTAAGGGTTTAAATAAGGTGAGAGCAGTTGCTAGGTGCAGGTGAGAGGCAGGTAACAAATCAAGGAAGAAAATGTAGGTGGAAAAAAATGAACAGAAGGTACCTCCCCCAGGAGGCTGCCCGAGGTACTACCAGTGGGGATGTGACAAGGAGACAGAGAAATTAAGTGATGGAGGAGTTAAAGAGTAGAGAAAAATGAGATGGATTACTTGAGAGATAAACAAAAAGGAAATAGATAGGTTGAGGGAATGTGGAAAAAAGATGGAGTAGTAGAGCAGTGGATGAATGGATAAGTAGAAATGCGGAAGAGTGGAGAGATATTGGTGATAGTGGAGTTACTCAATGGATGAGCAGACACAAAAGAGCTGAGAAGTAGAGAGATGGAGGAGTAAATCATAAACAGTGCTCAGTTAAAAATCAAACAACATAACAGAAAAAGGCTTACGCAAATGTGCAGTGTGACAATTTTGAGGAATGACTTGCTGAAGTAGTGATGGTAATAAAGAAATCCTCATGAAGCATGAGGAACTGAATCAGAGGAGAAGCAGTCAGGAAGAAATGCATCGGAATAACAGTGGAGTATAAAGGCAGAATAAAGCAAGATATGAAGGAAAGTGGAAGGAAAGGAAAATACTAAGATTGAAGCTGCGATATGGAGTTTAAATAAATGGATTGAAGAGTGGAGAAAAATAAGATGGTCTACTGGAAAGATTGGAATAAAGAGGTCTAATCATGGGAATATGGAAGAGCAGAAAAATGGAAAAGATGGGTTAGTGGAGAGGATGGATAAGCAGACATGTGGAGGAGTGGAGAGATACAGGTGATAGTAAAGTAAAATAATCGATGAACAGATACATAAAACGCTGAGGAGTAGAGAGATTGAGGAGTGGAAGAATTGAGAGCTGTGGGAGCAGACGGATGGAGAAGTAGAAGAATAGAGAGTTGGATGAGTTGGATGGAGGAGTGGAAGATTTGAGAACTGGACAACCACAGGGATGGAGGAGTGGAAGATTTGAGAACTGGACAACCACAGGGATGGGGGAGTGGAAGAATTGAAAACTGGAGAACCACAGGGATGGGGGAGTGGAAGATTTGAGAACTGGAGAACCACAGGGATGGGGGAGTGGAAGATTTGAGAACTGGAGAACCACAGGGATGGGGGAGTGGAAGAACTGAGAACTGGAGAACCACAGGAATGGAGGAGTTGATGAATAGAGAGCTGGCAGAGCATAGTGATGGAGGAGTGGAAGAACAGAATAAGGAGAAATGGAGAGACAGAATAGATAGAGCAGTAGAGAAATGGAGGAGTGGAGACATGATCGAGCAGAGAAGTGAACATGAACGATTGTGAACATCCCCCACATTTCTGTCCCATAATGCCGATGGCACTGGACAACAGTAGCAGAGGCAGCCAAGCTTTCTTACTTTCATGTGATTAGATTTTCTCCCTGTTTAAAGAAACTAACTTGGGGGAGGGGAGAAAGAGGAAGAGAAAGACAGAGACAGCATGAGAAAAAGGAAATTGAGGTGAGGAGGGCATGAGCGCATGAGAATGAAAGAAGAGAAAAGAATTCAAATGAGCAATCATTCAAACAAATATGCCTCCTCTACTTCGTAAACTGGTGTGTTCCACACATGCTCAGTGTATTTTTGGAACAGTCTGGTGAATCTGCCATAGCTTCTACTCTAGTCCTAGTCATGTATGAAAATGAGGAGAAAAATAAATATTATTAAAATAAATCATATTAAAACTTTTTCCAAAAAAATTTCTGTTCAGTCAAATAGAGCAGACTTTGTTTCTCAACATAATACACAACTGTAACTGCAAAAACATTTTTAAAATTGTAAGTCAAGCGGCTTCTTTGGGTCATTTTTGTGCAAATTCAAAGTTGCCACTCTTGTTCATTTTACAATTTGAAATATAGCTACAAAGTTAAACAAAACATCAATTCATTAAACAGGCAGCAAGTGCTGCATAAAAAAGTCCTTGGTGCTGCAGCATGTTAGCATGCAGTTGTAGGTGCTGTTCCATCCATGTCTGTGGAATACTGAGATGGTCCTGGACCTGTCAGGTCCCAGCTGCTGCTGCCAAAGGAAAACTAAGTATTGATTGAAATTCAGACCTTCAGTAAGATGTTTTGATGTTTTTTCTCATGAAAGATGGGCAAAAACTAATACTGTTTACAACATCCTTTCTATCCATCCTCTGACTGTTATTAGAATTCAGCAGCGATCATCCCATGGCCAGATTTTATCGAGCAGAATATTAAAACCCTGAGTGCACTTGCTGAGTTGAACTTTCACAGACCTTTTTCATGTTTTCTAAGCGAAACTTACTGTTCAATTGTTGTCCAACAAGGGCTTTTCTCTCTCGAAAACAACAAAAAAACAAAAAAACAAATCAAAACCTTTAAAGTGAAAAATGCTTTCTCTGCTTTGCCTGAAAACATCAGCTATGCCATTTTATGTGGGCAGCTTGCATTCGCCTCCTCAGAGCAGCTGCCCAAATGGTGTTTTCATCGACCGCCACCTTAGTGATGCCACTAGCCACTAAATTACTGTGTAAGTTCATCAGCCAGTAAAAAAGCAATCATCCCTCGACTGCAAGATCACCGCCACTTTCAGTAAGCACTGTGTAAATCATTACACTACATTAATACTATATGCATCAAAAAGAATGTTAGGTACACTAATACTCAGCAGCTACTGGTTTATTCCATTTGTTTTAGTACTTACATTTGGTAAATGATGTGCTGTTTATGTATTAGACTTCCTAGCATCAACAAAACTAATATGATTATGTTGATACGTGTTTCAGTATGTCTTATAATAGTTTACAAACACACTGGTGAAACATAATGTATCATGGTTAAAATATTTGCCTAAAATAATTTTGTCAAAATAATTCATTAAAAAAGCCTTTTAGCAGCCATTCAGGACCTGTGAGCCACCAGAGGACTACGTACATAAGCTGAGTGGTGGAGTAAGGATATCTCTGCCTATTTGTGTCCAAATAAGGTTAGATATATTTTCTTCTACTAGAAAAACAAAAAAGCAGGTATATAGAAAATGCCTTCAATTTTGACAAATGAAAAAAAATAAATAACCACTGCCAACTTTCTCAAGGGGGGGGTTTACCCTGACTGTTTCCGCTCCGGCCCAAATTTACTGGCCACTACTGTACTTGCTCCTTTTCTTTCTCACACACACACCAACAACCATGTCTTATAGCAACGTTTGCATGAGTTTCGCCTCGTGCTTACAGTAGTCTATTATTGGCCGATGAGGCTGTGATTGGAACACGGGACTGGAGCTGTCCTTGAAGGGACAAATCAAAATCGCCCATATTTCGGGATGTCCTGGACAATTCGGGACGGTTGGCAACTCTAGTGCCACATCAAGAATTACTTGAAACCAAAATCAAAGTTCATGCAACAATGACCATTCACGGGTCACTAGGAGCTGGACTGAGGGAGTCTTCTCTATGTAACCACCCATACACCCATACAGTAGTGCACATCAACTTCTGTATGTGGATGTGATCACATGCTCTCTGGCTTAGACTAGTCCCAAAACAGTTGTCTCCCATGAGCCCCTGAGGAGAGCAACACTAGTCATGTGACCTGGACTATTTATAACATCCTCGGGCCAGCAAACTCCAGTAAATCCAGGAGCACTGTCTATGAGAGAATACTAATGCCTTTTGTAAACGAGTCTTTCTCAAAAGAGATTCAGACCTTTGGCAAAGATGTAATATAGAACTTTACTATGCTTCCACACAAAACAGCCTGAATCAGTGATAGGGTTGTAGCCACAGGGCCTAGTAGTGTGTCTTTGCTTGATCATAGTTTCTGAAACTTTGGTTTAGTTATCTTGAAATAGGGTTGTACATGTTGAAGCACCTGTTCCTCAATGCAGATTAGATCTAAAGTAGACAAGCTCAAAGAAAATATAAGAGTAACGTTGCCAAGCAATGACATGCTCCATTTACCACAGTCAATGGGTGAAGTTCTCTGGAAAATTCTGGATCATTTTAACAGCAGAGCATAAAAAGCTCATCAGATTAGGCTTTTCAAACACTACTTAATTTTCCTAAAAACATTGATAAAAATAGATGATATGGCCAATAATGCTATCCCAATAAAAGTTTTTATATTAGTCAACATCGATAATTGTCAATTATAAAAGGTCACATCTTTATTTAAAGTTTATATGCTGATATTACACATTATTTTAATTGTTATTAGTATATTGAATTTTACAGTGAATTCTACATTCTATACTGCTGCAGCAGAATTCCTATTTTGAGGTACAGCGGAGGTGAGAAATCTGACAAAATTATTTTATGACAAACTTTGTACAATGAAATGACATGTATGAAAACACATAGAGTATACCAGAGTATGAGAAATTACAAATGGCCAAATTAAGGTTTCATTGATTCTTGTGTTTCAAACGAGTGCAGCCAGATGAGTGAAATCTGTTTCCCTGCAACATTTAATTAACTTCAGTTTCAGACAGTTCAATTGAAAACACTCAATTCAGAGCAATGCCGGTCATTTTATGCCACGTTGAAATACTTTGAGCCAGGCATTTTATACTGTTTAGGCCCGCTCTGCTTAAACACAGACATTTGAAGCATTTGAAGTATGCAACAGGCATTCATGTTGCATATTCTTTGTGTGTATGTGAATCATGTGCCTTTTCATTTCATACACAAATATTTCATACAGAAACACCTCATTTCATTTATATACATGTCATTTTCAACTGCAAGCCCACATTTATGATCCCTGCTGGTGCGGTTTTCATCTCATGTTCTTGTGACATAAGCACTAATAGGTTCCCCTTGTGGAGAATCTGCTTTATGACCTGCGTACACCCTGCTTAGCCTTCAGATTGCAAACTGGCCACTAAGGAGAAAATATTTTTTTAAGTTAACAAAGTCAAAATCTGTATTTAGACTTTAGATCACGCCTGGTGGTGGGCTGGCACCCCTGGGTCGTGCCCATTGACCCCAGGATAGGCTCTGGGTACCTGCAACCCTAGTTTGGATTAAGCAATTACAGAAAGTGACTGAAAGAGTGACTTTGGAACAACAGCACATAGTGGTGGACTGAACTCCAGGGTCAGCACTAAAGGCTGCGTGAACTGGATGCTCTTAAAACTACTTCTCTCAGCTGGTAAGAATCAAGAAAGAATTCCTGGTCAGTCAGTTGTTTTCTGGAAGCGAGGGCAAGGCCCTGAGTGCTGTGATTTAGTCTTTAGTGGTGGGGAAGGAATTCTAAACCAAAGCATGTCTAAAATGAGGGAGCGGGGTAGAACTAATTTCAAGAAGGCGGTGCTGGGAGAACTTGTTTTGACATTTACAGGATGTATTGTTTTTAATGAAAGTGGTTAGTTGATGGCTGATGTGTTTATTTGGGTTTAAGCGTGCTGGAGTAATAATGTACTAGGGCTGGTTGTGTGAGTCGTGGTGGCTTTTTAAAAATTATTCCAAATTATCTGTTTTTCCAAGTGATATTAGGTGATTCCCAATGTTTGTATTTTGCCATACTGCATACTATACTGTATCATACTGTATTACACTGTCCTGAACCTGAGCTTGTGGGAACAATAATAGCTTTTCTTCCATTTCAGACTTGTCATTTGGGTTGTGCATTTTTGGTTTGTTTGTTTGTTTGATTTGCTGTTAAAACAATGGAAGTTTCATTGCTCATTTATACTAGAGTGGAGTTGCACAACATGAAAATTCCAAACACCACCCCCCCCCTTTTGAGTGGGTGTAAGTTCTACCAATATAAGCACACCCCACTCTGAGAGGCTCACAGCAGCACGTCTAAACAGACTTTAAATACAGTGTTGATGTTCTGTTTACATGTTTGTCTGTAAGTGTATGTGTGATTGATTTGTGCACAAGAATGTAAATATGAATGTGTTTGGGAGGGTGGGTGGTAAAAATGCTTTGGGCAGGCTGCAACTGCCATTCTGAGTCACAGCTCTTCCTCTTCCTGAGGGCCTGGGCTTGACCAGCTGTCTTTCAGCTCAGGGCTAAATTTCCTCTGGGCTTATAGAGACTCCCAGTTCGCTGAGTTTATTTGTAGGCTTTGATATGGGAGGTTGTGAAGAATACCCAGAGCAGATTGTTTTAAATGGACCCCGGCAACATAATTTTATCAAGCAAATTCTTAATAATTTTATCAAGCATGTCTAGATATAAAGACATCCATATAATCAGTGAGAAGTAGTTTCTCTCTTTCTTCTGTTTACTAACGCTACTGTTTTGAAGCAATGCTGGCTAACATGAAGGGTGTCTGACAAAAGCCACTTTACTAAACATAGGAAATATAAAATGTAAAAGTGTCCAATCAGGTGATTATTAAGCACAAACAATGCTGCTGTGTCATTGCTTTTGTCTATTTCAAATGTGCCCTTCTCAATATGAGCAGAACAATGAAAATATTTAAGAAAAATGAAGTATTTAATGAAGTAAGTAACAATAATTTAAAAATGCTATGTGAGGGCCCTAACAGGTTGCTTATACAGCCTATTGACCAGCATTCAGTACATCAGTTTCTTTTTCATACTGTTTAGGCCCACTCTGCTTAAACACAGGCATTTGAAGCATTTTAAGCATTTGAAGCTTGCAACAGGCATTCATGTTGCATATTCTTTGTGTGTATGTGAATCATGTGCTTTTTCATTTCATACACAAATATCATGCACAGAATATACAAAGTATGCTGAGGTGCAGAAATGTACAGAATGAGCACTGCATGTTTCCATCAGTGAGTATAAACTGTGCATGACCTTTTTCCAGGCAGCATGGTGTCCCACCCTGAGTTTGAGCGGGCAGGCAAGGAGCCTGGCTTGCAGGTGTGGAGGATTGAGAAGTTTGACCTGGTGGCTGTACCAGAGAATCTCTATGGAGGCTTTTACACGGGTGATGCCTATGTAGTCCTCAACACCATTAAACAGCGCTCTGGTAACCTCCAGTATGACCTCCACTTCTGGCTCGGTAAGAACTAAGTCTCAGTGGCATATGAGGGAATGTGTCAAGTCAAGGCATCTTTACTAAAAACTTTAAGCAGTTTTTTTATTGTTAATTAATTGGCTTCAGCAAAAATAATAAATCACTTAGCAGTTAGGTGAAATATTTATCAAAAACCATCCTGCTGGAATTGCAGTAGTATGTCCTGTTGTATATAGTTACAGCTTTTCAGTCTGGCTCCATGGCACCTAATGGCATTCCTGTAACATCATTGATTGTCCTGGTTTGCTAGACAAAATCATTTAGCTTTGGAAAGTTTATATGATGATCAGTCTGGTGAGTCAGGCCGTGAAGCTGGACCGCATGAAGGGAAAAGATAGTTTACACTCTGTTTAAAAGTGCAGCTACATTCCTGCCCTTGTATTTTTCAGGTGACTTCTGCACACAGGATGAGAGTGGAGCGGCTGCCATATTTACAGTACAGCTGGATGACTACCTGGGTGGAAAACCCATTCAGTACCGAGAGGTCCAGGGGTTTGAGTCCAAAACCTTTCTGGGCTACTTTAAAAAAGGTCTGCAGTACATGGTAAGTGGCAAATGAAGTGTAGCAAAGCTAATATTTTTTTTACCAAATCGCTCAATGCATTGTCATTTGTTCTGCCTCAGGACAAAATAGACAGTGTATTTATGAATGAGCTGAGCAGACAGCAGATTTAACCAAAATAGTCAGTAACACAATCAAAAGAAGTGTGGGGGAAAAGTGATCTTTTTTTTTTTTTTTTTACTCAATGTGATTTGTTTCTACTTCCGAATAAATAGAAAGTGAATTTATGAATGAGCTGTGCAGACAACATATGCAACCAATAAGTTAACATTCCAATATCTTAAATTTACACCATCAGCTTCTCTGGTGTTCGGCAGGTTTTCAGTGTGGACTGCATAGTGAGCGTGACAAAGACTAAACCAGACAAAAGTGAAACCTGTGTATCTTTAAACCTTTAAACCTCTCTTTTCTTTTTCCCGCCTCAGAAAGGAGGAGTTGCCTCAGGATTCAGGCATGTTGTCACCAATGAGGTCGTGATGCAACGTGTTCTCCAGGTTAAGGGTCGCCGTGTTGTCAGGGCAACAGAGGTGCCGGTGAGCTGGGACAGCTTTAACAAGGGAGATTGCTTCATCCTGGACCTGGGAAACGTGAGTTCCTCATAAACTGGCCTGAAGATTTTCTTCTTACTTCTGTATGTAAGGTATGGCAGTGTTTTACCTGTTTCCAGCTCTGTCCTTAATCCAGCACACTTAGCAACTTCACCAGCTGTAGTATTGTATTTGAGCAGGAAAATATCTTATAGTGCGGAACTAGATTTGGTCCCATTATAAACCCAATAATGAAATTATGGATTATATCATCTTTGTGTATCACAGGAGATTTATCAGTGGTGTGGATCAAAGAGCAATCGCTTTGAAAAGCTGAAGGCCACTCAGCTTGCCAAGGCTGTCCGTGATAACGAGCGAAGTGGGAGAGCTCGTGTGTATGTATGTGATGAGGGCGTTGAACGAGAGAAGATACTTGAGGTAAGACCCTAGAATCTTAAATCAAGACATTCAGCGTTTACCAACATTGATGTTTTCGCCCGATCATGCATTATTCAGTAAAACCTGTTGCTTGTTTGATGCCAGGTTCTAGGAGAAAAGCCAGACCTGCCTGAAGGAGCTGATGATGACCTCAAGGCCGATGCTTCAAACAGGAAACTGGCTAAACTGTACAAGGTTATTTAAGCAGACCTAGGAGTGAAAACAGACTGACACAGACTGATAAAACTCTGTTTTGTCTTACAACTCTTATGCAAATGCTAGTCTAAACTACTGTCTGGTGCTCTGCAGGTTTCAGATGCCAGTGGAAGCATGGCTATGGCCTTGGTGGCTGATGAGAACCCTTTCTCTCAGAGTGCCTTGGAGTCCACCGACTGCTTTATTCTGGATCATGGCACAGACGGAAAGATTTTTGTGTGGAAAGGTAAAAGCTTCAGTTGGTATTGTAAACATTTTGGTGAAAAAAAAAAAATCTAATTTAGATGATATAAGTTGACACTATATTAGTCTCACAGCTGGGAAATTTGCATTGCACCAGCAGCAAAGTGGACAGAACAAAAGAAGAAAGTAGAAGCAGCATAACCTTTAAAAACTGTACTATATAACACTATAGTATAAAAAAAACTGTACACTACACTTTAAACAAATAAGGAGCTTTTTAACAGCAGTGTTCCCTTTAACACAGTTACACAGTCACGATTAAAATATTTCTGTAAATCTCTACTTAAATATGTAATCAAATCAAATATAAACCAAAGCTATTTGCCACTGCATGGCATTCATGTTTTATCTAGTTTATTATAGAAAAACAAGTTTCTCTCAGAGTCCAGAACAGGGGTTCTAAAACTTTACATTTAAAGGTCCAAATCTAATTTCTAGATAAGGTCAAAGGTCCAGGATGACAAGAGATGAGCAAATCCCTTTTATTAAATTTGCTTACAACATACAACCAAAATAAATGCCGCTGTTTTGCTATAATTGTTTGCTTGTGAACCTAATCTGCTCTCACTTTTGACAGTAAAGTGTAATATGCACTGTAGTTTTCTGAAAAGATTTAACAATAACCTTGATTAACTTAATTACTTTTATGCCTCAACAAATAAAGTGGCATCGGGACATAACTCCTCTACCCCATTTTAAAGTCTATGTGTCTAAATGGAGTGTTATTAAAGTGTGTTTTGGTGTAATAGTCAGGTGTCCCAATACATTTGTTCATATAAAATGGACAAAAGTAATGGCAGCACTCTACATGTCGGCTGGTTTTCACGGGGGTCAGGCGTCCCATTACTTTTGTCCATATTTTTGTTTTTTAATGAACCAATGACTTCCACCCAACAGGGAAGGATGCCAACGTTGAGGAACGCAAGGCAGCAATGAAAGCAGCGGATGAGTTCATTAAGAAGATGGGCTACCCCAAACACACCCAAGTGCAGATCCTTCCTGAGATGGGTGAGACTCCACTGTTCAAGCAGTTCTTCAAAAACTGGCGTGATGTGGATCAGACAGAGGGATTGGGTGTGGCCTACGTTTCCAATCACATTGCTAAGATCGAGAAGGTGCCATTTGATGCTTCCACACTGCACGACTCACCAGCCATGGCAGCACAGCATGGCATGATTGATGACGGCTGTGGAGAGAAGCAGGTGAGACTGAACACTGGCTTAGTTTAGTACAGTCATGTCTGAATGAATAGGAAAAGCTAAGCAGCTATTAGACAAAGGCCCATTAAGTTTCATTTTTCCCAAATTCTAGCACAGATCGGTCACTGAATAAACAGCCTTATTCAGATGGGATGTGTGTAAAATGAGATTTCTTTACACTAGTGGTAACGGGGTGATGGTTAAGTCTACGATTCAGATAGTACCATTTTATGCACTACGCAAAACCACTAGAGATACATGGGTTCTCTTTTATAGGTTTTTAATGTATCTATATGTAGTTTTTATATGTTGATGGTAAATCCATTAAGAGAGGTACATCTAAAAGCAAGGTCTTACAACACCTTACATGTATCTGTCCACACAAAATAGATTTCAAAGTATCGTTTTTTGACCAACCAAACTATTTTGCATCAAAAACTGCGACTTTGTCTACAAGTTTTAATTTTGCAGAGATCTGAAAATAGGTGGAATCCCCAGTAAATGTAAGCGGAGAATTGTTGGTGAATGTGACATCCTGTGTTTTCAGATCTGGCGAATTGAGGGTGCGGACAAAGTTCCTGTTGACCCCTCTACACATGGGCAGTTCTATGGTGGAGACAGTTACATCATTCTTTACAACTACCGTCACGGAGGCAGACAGGGACACATCATCTACATCTGGTAAGACCTCAGGCCGTGTCAGGATCACCTGTTATCCACCTACGTCAGGAACGGCGAAAATTGCATGGCCGATTAAAGTCATTTCTATTCTGATTATTTAATGTTTTTTTTTTTTTTAAACAAGAAACATAAGCTGAAAACTTCATAAAATCTGGGCCCAGACCCCTAGTCTGCAAGTGTTGAAGATGATACATTTTGGCATTTGAGTATTGGACTAAATATTACACACCAAATCAGAAGCCATTTTAATGTCTCATCTAGTTAATGCATTGCTTTTCCACTGCGAAGTCAACCTTCTTTGCGGTGACCGTAGGTTTGATTCTTAGAAGAGCTCTGCACCATCCATGGTCAGTGACATGGACTGCATTCCAGACTAGTGGAGAGTCACATAAACAGACAGAAAGCTAGTGCCGTTCTTTAGGCTGCCATGTAAGAAACATGGTGACAGGCTTCATGAGTAGACTCAGATAAATCACTTTTTGGGCAGTTCATTGGGCAGATCATGGAGATCCAGTTCCTTGAATGCTTTCTTTACTGCAGGCAAGGTGCGGAATCCACTCAGGATGAAATTGGAGCATCTGCTATCTTGGCTGCTCAGCTGGATGATGAACTGGGAGGAGGACCCGTGCAGGTAACCTCACTGGTCTAGGCAAGAGAGTCTCTGCCCAGTGTCAGTCACTTCATTCATTTTTATGTGAATCTTTGTTTACCTGTTATACTCATGCTTCAAAAAATGGCATGCAGCTTTGCACTCTTAAAAGTGAAAGTGCCATAAAAAGGCCTTGGAAAGGGGCTGTAGAAGAAACTTTTGGTTTCCTAAAAATAGGTTAAATGGATGAGTCTGTAATAAACATTTGTGAGATGTGTGAATGTGAATAACTTTTTTAAAGTTTATATAACCGCTGCATAATATAAACCCAAACTGAAGACTATTAACCCTCTTTTATTTTTTAAGAGTGCACTGTTGACCATATCTGCTCATTGTGGTTTTGTAGCTCTGGGAGTTACTCTGGTGTTAGAGTTGTCTACCAAACAGAGTCATTTCTGAAATCACTACCTGCAGTCAAGTGCAAAGGTTTGCCTACCCTTTCTGAGTAAAAATAGGTAAACACCCTCTACAGATATCAAACTGGTATATTTAAATGCTCAAGTATGTTTTATTTTCTGAATTTAACATATTAGAAGAACAACACAAAATCTGGACAATGGCACATATTGTACATTTTTCATTCCCAATATGTTGGGAATAAGTATATATAAATAAATATATTTAACGCTGGGCAACGATTGCATTTTTAAATTGTGATTAATCACATGTTTTTTTTGTGATACGCAAAATTATATAATGAATTCAAAAGTAATGTATTGTGCACTTTTATTTTTAAGGTACTGCTATATGGACCAAAGTGCAATAAGTGTTTACAAACACTTGAAATAATTAAGGAGCTTTTTAACAGCAGTGTTTCCTTTAACACAGTTATACAGTCACAGTTAAAATATTTCTTAAACATGTAATCAAATCAAATATAAACCAACGCTATTTGCCACCGCAGGGCATTCACATTTTATGTAGTTAAATAGAAAAACCCTCAGAGTCCAGAGCATGGGGAGCAGAACCATTATATGTATCTGAATGCAGTGTCACTAAAGTCTCTGTTGATGTAATGATCAGGCGTCCCAATACTTTCGTATAAGCAGTGCTTTAGGTCTCAGCTGGTTTCCCAGGGCACCCCATTACTTTTGTCCATATTTATATATATATATATGTGCTACTTAACTTTTTAAAAAGCATTTTATTTGACCATTAGTGTGCAAACTTTTGCACTTGACTATGCGTCATATGCCCACATCACTGTCCTCCTCTGACCTTTTTGTATGTTTGCCCAGCTTCATCCTCATCTGTCTTTCCTTCCTGTCCCTCATTCGTTTCCTGCTAATCTTTTTCTAGGTGGCGGGTGCTCCTATCACTACTCAGGTAGCCGTAACTCAGGCCGGCATGTCTTTATACAGAGCCTTATCACTGGTGATAAAATGACTCATGGGCTCATTTAGCTAAAGAAAAATATCAGAAGTGTGTTGCATGGTTTATCTTTGTCTTTTTGTCTTTGAGAGGATGCAAGAATTTTTGTATGTCCAAACAGGATGCTCCACTGAGCTATTTATGAGGTCATTTCTCAAGTATTTTCCATTATCAAGCTAAATTAGACCGCCGACTGAATGCATTTCTGTTGTAACAGAACGTTACTGTCGAACTGAGCCACTGAAAAAAAACAACATAACTGTTTGTGTGATGCAGGATCAACCCTTTTTTGTTTAAAATAGCTTGGGCAGAGTTAAGGTTCTGTGTAGGCTGCCATTCCCTCGAACCTCACATCTCATCTGTGTCCATGTCCTGGCTTGTCTGTGTGTGTATAAATGCACTTTGTGAAATGTTTGTCTCTCTTTGTACATAAAATAAGAAATCTGCCTAGCATGTACAGGTATGGGCTACTAGAAGCAGTTTGCAGGATACTAAATAGAGAATCTTCAATTACCTATATTCTGGAAAAAAAGGACCTTTATATTTTAACCACTGAAGGAAACCGTTAATAACCAGGTTAACACAGTTCCAATAGAGGCTTTTAGGGAACTCATTTTAAGGTCTATTTGCACCATCCTAAATGCCAACAAGTACATAATCCAGGCAGAGCAGTCCAGAGGCAACAAAAAGGCCCTTTTTGTGTGAAACCTAAACGAAAAAAGTTTAAAGGGGTGGGATGGCGTGCTGTAACACAGCCAGCCTCAGTGACTGCCGGGAATGTTGGCACTACACAACTCCACATTCCAACCAACCGGCTCAGCTGCCACCTTGTGGAAATGTGGAAAGCTCACATGTGCATGGATAAAAAGCATGTTCACATTTCTGCCTTAGAGAGGATGCTTCAAATCCTATATATACTGTGTGTGTGTGTGTATATATATATATATATATTTATATATATATATACACACACATCTATACATATATACACACACACACACAGAATATATATATATATATGTGTGTATATATATATATATATATGCGCCATATCCATTGCACAAGTCACATCAAATTAACTAAATGTTGAGAACCCCAGGTTATATCATATATAACAAAGATGGGTTAAAAATGGGCACATAAAACCAAAAATATGAGAACAATCAAACCTTTAATCGAAGTAAAATATTTTTAAAAATTAACTTACAGTACAGACAGTACAATTGTAACTGTTTGGTCATTTTCCAGTTATTGGTATGATTTGGATTTAAATAGGATTTGATGCCTTCCTTCCCTCGAAAGTGGGATTGTGTATTGCAGTATATTTGAATAGGATCTGATGTTGTGTTTCTCAGGTGCGTGTGGTCCAGGGTAAGGAGCCAGCCCACCTAATGAGTCTGTTTGGTGGGAAGCCCATGGTGGTGTATAAGGGAGGTACTTCCAGAGAGGGAGGCCAGACTGGTCCTGCAGAAACACGCCTTTTCCAAGTGCGCTCCAACTCCGCAGGAAACACCCGGGCTGTCGAGGTTTGTACCTATTCTGACCAGTTTTGACGTTTGAAAAAACATTTTCCCACAAGATGGCGCAATACCTGCACTAAGTATTAACATACACTTAAATTACAGCCCAGTTCATTAGACAGTGTGATAAATTGGTGCACGACTTAAACCATAAATTACAATCCACTGAATTAGTGGCCTTTACATTTTGTCCCAGACAAAACATGCTGACATAGATATTTGCTTTTATTTACTGTAATTTTTTTTTTGACTGAACTATTTGTCAGTTTTGTTCTTGTTGTTTATCTCTCCAGGTTGATGCTGTGGCCTCTAACCTGAACTCCAATGATGCCTTCGTCTTGGTTACCCCAGGGGCCTCCTTTATATGGACAGGTGTAGGGGCCAGTGGCCCAGAGAAACAGGGAGCGGTGGAGCTGTGCAGCATCCTTGGTGTGTCTGCCTCTGAGATCCCAGAGGGAGGGGAGAGTGGTAAGTAAGAATGCACTGATAAAGAATTTCTAGTCTAAAAATTAAAATCTTGTGGCCAGTACTGATACTAACACAATGTTGTCAAACTCAGTGATTTTAGTCTTTTGTGAACTAATCTTTGTAAAGAATGGCAGGAATGTGTACTATGGCAAAAATGGGCTACCAAGGTGGACAATCAGTTGATTTTGGTCTGTTATTCTAATAATAGTGTTTGTATACATTTTTGTATTATTGTTCTAGAAAAAGAACATATCAGCCTCTAAAATATTTAGCATCTTTAGCGGTAAGAGAAGAGTATCTTACAGTACCACAATATAAAACATGGGATTGTTAAAGGAATGCTGATTCTGCACCTAATGTTTTTAAAGAAGCCATCTTCTTCCATTCATCCATGGTCCAGTTCTGATCTTCACTTTTCCATTGTAGTCAAAGTCACTCAGATCTTTACACTTGCCCAATTTTCTTGCTTTCAACTCATCAGTTTAAAGGACTGACTGTTCACTTGCTGATTACTATACCCATGAATAATCAATAATAAATGTTATTCACTTCACCTGCCAGTGGTATTTATGTAATGGCTAACTGGTGTGTGATAAATAGATCGCTGGAGTTCTGTTGTTCAAGCTGTAATATTTGGTTCTAATGGAACAAACTGGAGTTACATTGGCTGACGAATTATAAATTCATGTGTAGATGATTTCTGGACGACCCTTGGAGGAAAGGCCGAGTACCGCACCTCCAGCAGGCTGAAGGATAAGATGAACTCTCATCCACCCAGACTCTTCGCCTGTTCGAACAAAACCGGGCGCTTCATCGTGAGTGCTTCCACACTAACACACTCCTGTGAGATTTGGAAAATCTCTTGGAGTTGCTTCGCAGGTTCTGTAAATTGAGGAATTACCAACAAGAATTTAATCCAGGATGACTCTGCAGCATATGTAGATATTACAGTCTGACAGTAAAAGCTGTGGAACCAATTCAAGACCTGGGCTGTCTGTGGAAACTCCAGTTTGTATTTGCTTTAGACAGACTTGATATGCACAATGAGGTTTATTTATTTAACCCCAATATTTACCGTTAATTATTAACACAAAGTAAAGATTCGCAGCCTTATGTCAGGAAAAGGTAGTGAATAAATTCTCTGCTTGTGCAGATTGAGGAAGTACCTGGGGAGATGACTCAAGAAGATCTGGCCACAGATGATGTCATGATCTTGGACACCTGGGACCAGGTAACTTTTCACATTTCCTCAAGAAAATCAAAGAGACAAAACCCAGACATCTTACAGTTTCAAAGTGACCTTTAAGTGCTTCTCCCGGAGAACTTCTGCAGGCTATCTAAAGCTAAACACACTCACTGAATATTAGTTACTTTGAGTGACTCCAGTTTCTTAGTGATTTCATCAGGTTGCAAACCTAAAGTAATTTGAATTGACTCTCAAGTAACCTCCACTTTGTTACACAGGCGAGCGCATCCGTTGTCAGTCCGACACGCTGAAGTCTCCTGTGGGGTTTGTAATTGCTGTGGTTGTGTGTTGCAGGTGTTTGTGTGGATCGGTAATGAGGCACAAGAGGAGGAGAAGACAGAGGCAATGGCTTCAGGTGAGACTCATTAAATTCTTCACTCATGAGCAGTACGAGTAATGAACTCAGACATGTGCAGGAAGCACCTCATTATGCATGTTTTTCAGATTTACGCTGTAGTGGATAAAAACAGCTTACGTTAATCTGCTTCTTGAAAGAAAAAGAAAATACATGCACCCTATCAATTAGTCATGCATTTACAGCAGTTATCCAAGTATTAATTATGAGCACATTTGAGAATCAGAGATCATATACACATCTGTGTGGATCTGTTGATGTTTGAATCTAAATATGTTCAGAAATACTGAGTTATTCTTTAATTATGGGATTGTCTCTGGAAACTAACTTGAATTTTCATCACTAGATATTTTCTTATTATTTTTGCCTTATCATACAATATTTTAAACAACACGAATAAGAGGGTTTTTACTTAAACCCTACCAGCTACCTGACAAAACCTTGTATTTTGTCAAAAAATATTAAAATGACAAGGTATAATCATGATACAGGGTATCATACAGGGTATAACCATGATAAATGTGCATCAACTACAAATAAGCATTTATTGCACAATATTTCATAAAACCTCTCATGCATCAGACCAGTAATACGGGAAGCGAAGTAAAGTATATTTAATTATAGATTTTAATCATAATGAATGTATTAATTACAATTTCATGCGAGTAAAGCATATTTAATTATATTGAATAAGGCCAGCATGACGTAACCTGTACCACATGTGGTCATTTCCTCAGGAGAAACATGCATGAAGGGTCAAGTGTTTTTTTATATAGCTGGGTCAAGAGTAAAATAATTTCCACCCATGCTATTCCACTATAACTGAAAAAGACCCCAATCCCACAAATGTTTCCAAATTTTATTAATACTATTCATCATATTTACACCTAACAAAAAACATGTATACTTCATTTTACCATTTTGTCCATTTGCCAGTCTTTCTTTATCCCTTACAATTAATCAGACTATTCTTGTTACTTTGACTTTGAGACAGATGCACGGAGAAGATCTTTGTTTTGATTCGCTTCCCTGTATTGTGTCCATTTAAAAAAGTAAAAACATTCTAAAAACTTAATTGCAAGTCTGTGAAGCTAAATTTCTGTAGACTGAATATGTGGACATATGTTAGTTCAATGTCATCACAAAACTGTGAATTAAAATCAGGCTGTGCAGTTTGGTCATCCATTGTATGAAGTGGGGAATGAACGGTACATTTTTTATTTTAAAACAGTGTTTCTATACATCATTTACATAAATTATTTCAAAACTGAGGAAAATTGGGTTTGCCAAGATATAGGCAGTTTTAATATAGAGCTACTTTTTTTAAAAAATAAAATGCAATGATGGATATACCTTTTTAGTGAGGAGCATAGGTCTAAATTGTTAAAAATGTTGACAGTGATACCCAATCAAGGTAAATGGTCGACTTGGAGACACTTTATTTTGCTTCTGGTATCATGTTACTTTGAAATTAGAAATGTACACAGTGCCGAAACCCTTTCTTGTCCTTCAGCTTCCCGCTACATTGAGACTGACCCAGCCAAACGTGACCCACGCACGCCCATCGTGAAGATCAAGCAGGGCTCAGAGCCGCCTACTTTCACCGGCTGGTTCCTGGGCTGGGACCACGACTACTGGAGCAGCGACCCCCTGGAACGGGCCATGGCTGAGCTCGAGCTGTGAACCCCTCTGATGTTAGCCTTTAACCCCACTGCCTTAGTGAAAGTGATAGAGGTTGCCCTTTTACATTTGAATAGGTATAGCTGCTGATGGATGAATGCAAAAAGGCAACCTCTACTCAGATAGCCTTACTGCCCCAGTCTTTAGTCACCAAAGTCAAAACAGGCATAGCAATGCAACTTCCTTGCGACTTTTGTTAAAGCAATATTTAAGTGGTAGTTTTGGTAGAGCTTTTTGGTAGAACTTTATTTAAATATGTGTGGCAATCATGTGAAAAAGATTTAGATTGATTGATCTATTCACAAATCATGTGAATCGCTGTCTCTGGACCAGTGTTTGTCTTTTTTCTTTTTTTTTCCTGACTACATAGTGGTCGAGATCTGTAAGAGGTGTGATCAGACAATATGAAATGCCTTTGTAATTACAGACCTTGGCCTGTAGATGATGGCATTAAAACAGTGGTTTAAAGCCCCAGTCAGTAATCATCATAACACGGGAGTACCAAGGTGTTTTGCCATAAAAACAAATATTTTAGCCTCTTATTCTTCATAACTGTTATAACTGTTGTTGCTGTACTAAAAATCTTCTTAGATGCAGCTATTCCTGACTCGGGCTTTACTGAAGTATGGCAGTCTGCATGTTTGCATTTAGATTGTCTTTTTTTTTTTAAGTGACCAACATTAAGGGCTTTTAATAGCTTCACTAGCGGAACGCAATCATACTTTCTGTTTTCAAACTGTTAGTTCATTTAATTGAATTTTATAATGGAAATGAAGCCATTTCCCATTTTTTAGTGCCTCAATAGCAATCACCTATACAATACCACAGCCACTCTGCATGTATTTTTGTGTTCTCCTCTGTTGCTAATTCTGCTAAATTACAATGATTCCAACCCAATGCTGAGCAGTCACTCTTTTCTGCAGACAGATGGTGCTATAGGATATTGTCCTCGGTGACAAAACATGCAGCCTTCTCTGTTCTGGTTCTTGAAAGGTGCTTTAAGAGAAGGGTTGGCCCAGATACTAGCTTTGATACTAGCTCTGAACAAAAATTAGGGACACTTGTTTTTTTAAAAAAGTGAAACTGTGAGTTTTTCCACCAAGAAACAGGATATAGTTAAAATATTTTCTGTCCAGTAGAGTTCATGTTAAGGCATCTGAAACACAAGGCTGCCGTTGTCTAGTTTGTTTTGATGTCCCAAAGGTTTCCAAAACACAAGTTCTACTATTTTAAGACTGATACCATTTTAACACACACACACGCACGCACACACACACACACACACAGGTACAGAGGGACTATCTAGATCAAGATGCTTCACAAAGCAGAATTTGTCAGTTAGCACCTATTTAAACTATATGATAGAGAGGTCTCTCTGCACTCCACTTCTCCACTTCGATATATGCTGATTAATACTGTTTGTCAAGTATATTGGTAAAGTGAGCTGTCCCTGGATCAGTCAGTATATGTCCTTTAAATCTATGTTAGAGTGAAACTGCTTATGGGTTAGAGACACAAAACAAAAAGCAGAATTCTCTCAGTTCACTGCTTAGATGATGTCCCCAGTGTTTGCAGAAGCTGGTATGAGGTAAACATAACGCAGGCTTCCAGGTAAACAATTTAGGTCTATTTTTATTTTGAGGTTTACAGACAGATGTAAATACATTTCAGTAGCAAGAGTGAGGAAAAGAAAAAAATATTCAAACACTATCACTATGATGTGAATACAAATTCATTACTATGAATGGAATTATGCAATATAAGTTTAAAAAGAAAGGCCAAGCCACACTCTCCATGATCATGCTTGCCTCTGTATATATGTGTGTATTTATGTAAAATGAGTGGACACAGTGTTACGGGAAAAGGGGACTAACAAATGGTAAAAAAAAGAAACAGATGGACTGCAGCAGCTAGAAGCGAACTACAAAGTGCACCTGACTGGTAAGAGTCTCACCTGAGCTGACAAAATGAACACTGAGTGTAAATACAAGATGAGGGGGCTAGTTTCTGAATATAAGGACATTTTATTATGAACGCTGGCCCTTTAGCTTATGGTGATGAAATGGGTCAGAGTACAAAGGGAAAATGGTGGTCTGAAAAGCATACCTGAACACAAATGTTGAAAGTTGAGGCGGATGGACTACAATAGCAGAGTACCACATTGAGTTTCGCTGCAGTCAGCCAGCAACAGGAATCTGAGGCCACTATTGGCACAGAGCCCAGCTGAACTATACAGCTGAAGATGGGGCCAAAATTTAGCACAAACAACAATCCACTGACCCAACCTGCTTTATGTCAACATAAGCTGTTGGTGGTGCTCTAATGATGAGAACATTAGGTCCCCAATACTAAACAAACATCATTTGAACACCACAGCCTGTCTGAACACTGTTGCATCCCTACACAGCCTATTTTTATAACTACATCCAGCATAATGTGCGCCTTTGTTACGCTTTGTCACACTGCATTTCAGTAGTCGCCAAATCTGAATCCGTTAGATCATTTCTGAGATATGCAATAACTGAGAACTGAGGTTCTGGGAGCAGCCTGAAATGTATTATATATTTTATATGTGTCATATATACAGAACCTAGCTGGCAGTGTTCAGTGCTTATGGCACATCACTGACTTCAAACAAAACAGGAAACTCCATTTAATAAAAGGTGGCACACACTCACAAGACATGCATACAATGCGGTAATACCTTAATGGTGCCTAACATAAACAGATCAGTCATGTATATCTTTGGTGATTTCTAAACTGAATCTAACATGACAGCATGGATATTTACAAACCTTTTCAGGGTTAGAGATGTAACATGATTTTACAAAGGTTAGATAAAAAATGTAAAAATGATAGTTTACCCTTTTTTTTTTTAATTCATATTAAGAATACATTAAGAAATCTGCAAAAAGCCCGAAGTGTATATAATCATAAGTAAAAGAACAAAGTTGCATTTCATGTTGTATTGATTGATTATGGCTTAAGGCTTTATAAAGGACAGATATGGCCATTATAACAGCTCTGTCAAAGAGAACAATAGGCACGCAGATATACTGACAGTAATGGTGTGATGCTGAACATTATGCGGTTGTTTAGCTATTTCCATTTCATGTGGGTTCTTCTCCCACAGACACAAGCACACAGAGATATACACGCATGACAAACATGTACTCATGCAAGGGGAATAAAAGACACACACACCCACCCACCAAAAAACTTCGATGTTGTAGAGCTATAGAATTATGTATGGAATCGTCATGTGGAGATTTAAACAGTTCACTCACTACCACATTTCATTTTCAGGAACCATTCACTGAAATCTTTAGGGAACCAAAAGTAGTGCTTAAAAAGTTAGTGACACCTTCAGAATCTTCTATGTTTCTACATAAAAATGACCGAAAACAGAATTTCACACAAGACATGAAAGTAGAGAACCCTGTTAAACAAATAAGACAAAATATTACACTTGGGCATTAGTTTACTGAGGAAAATGATGCGATGTTGTGTGTCTGTGAGATTGATGAGGACCTCAGAAACAGCTGTTTATGCTCAACAGGCTACAATGCCATCTCTAAAGTGTCTGGCTCAATTCACAGTCAGACAGTGTAAACCTGGAGGGGATTTAAGACCACTGTTATCTTCTCCAGGAGTGGCCAACAAACAAGGATCACTCCAAGAGCAGAGTCACAAAGAAATGCAGATTAACTAAAGCCACTAAAGGCCTTTCTCACACTGGCTAATGTTCAACAGCGATCAGTAGTTACCGCAAATGTTATTTGCAGTTATTGCTGCCCAAGGAGATCGCACCAGATACTAAAAGAAAAGGTCCTCATACTTTTGTCCCCCTCAGACATGTCATATTGTATAATTTTCCTCAACAAATAAATGGCCAAGTATAACGTGTTTAATTTGTTTCTCGTTATCCACTTTTAGTGTGAAAATCTCACAATGCGTTGAATCATATTTACACTGAAATATAGATCTATGTTTACATACTTTCTAGGGTTCACACCCTTTCAAGCACCACTGTATACAGAAGGACAACTTCTGTCCCCTAAAGAACCACCATGAAAAAAAGTCATTTCACTCTGAGGAACCTTCTAAAATGTAAATACATTCACATAATTCTATGACGATATAAAGGTTCCTTCAAATAAACATGTTTTCTTTGAAGGAAGCTAGTCTTGCTCGATGCAAAAGGATTTATAAAATGGTTCTGTAAAGAACCACCCACAGAAAGGTTCTTTAGGGAACCAAAAGTGGTTCTTAGCTGGCATCACGCAAGAAACACTTACTGGTGACTGCATGGCTCTGTTCTTTTGATTTCATATGAAGCCTTTTTTTTTTTGAAAGCTTATTTGCTGTGAAGCAGATGAACAGGGTTTCTACTGAAGACCACAGCACTTAAGCAAGAATGTGAGATCATGTGGTGTGAGGTGTGACTATGTGTTGCATAAGAACTGACTTATTCAGTCCTCGGCATACTCATTCTTATGCTGAGCGTTCTGTATGTGAGCGTGTGTGTGTGTGTGTGTGTGTGTGTGTGTGTAAAAGATGGAAGCTTAGCGTTTCATGAAGCTCTGCATCATATCAATAGGCAGGGGGAAGATGATGGTGGAGTTTTTCTCAGCGGCGATGGTGTTGAGGGTCTGCAGGTAGCGCAGCTGCAGAGCAGACGGAGACTCAGCGATCACCAGAGAGGCTTCCTTCAGCGCACGAGATGCATTCATCTCACCCTCAGCAGCAATCACCTATGGAGAAGGAGAGAGAGAGAGAGAGAGAGAGAGAAAGAGAAAGAAAGAGAGAGAGAGGGAAAAGGTGAGAGATTCTATAATGGGTAAGGTGTAATAAATGAATAAAGTGTATTTAAATAACCGCCTTTCATTGATTATTGCTTTTAATTGCTTTACTTTCTTTATTAAAATATGCATTAAAAAGTGCATACTTAAGTGTTTTTATAATTTATTGTAATAAATAAAAAAATACCACAATGTCAGAAAGACTCAATTTTAAAAACTGATGCAGTCAGTTGATATGGAGGGATGATGCAAACATTTATACTGCTAAAGTAAAGTAAAACGTTTGTAGTTTTATTGCTGTTTGAAGTTTTATTGTTAAAGTTGTATTCTGTAGTGAGGGGAGGAGGTGCTTGTGATAAAAAAAAGAGTTAATTTCAGTATTCAATAATATACATTTAGCTTTTGCCAGCAAGAAGATATACAGATACAAATAACAATTTAGCTCTGTAGTAAGTCTGGATATAGTACAGGTCCCTAAACAAAGGTCCCTAAATATGCTGAAACAAAGAACAGACTGTGTGTCTCTAAAATGTGTGGGTATGTGTGCAGCCTGTACCTTAGCTCTGGCTTCCCTTGTTGCCTCAGCTTCAGCAGCCATGGCTCTCTGGAGCTGCACAGGCAATTTAACATCCTTAATTTCCACCCGCTCCACCTTAATGCCCCAGTCATCAGTTGCGTCATCCAAAGTGGTCTGGTAAAGAGAAAAAAAATCTTCAGCTCATGTGTTTATTAGGCAATAATAACCAGCTTTAATAAAAACAAGCTTAGATCTAATACCTGTTAACCTAAATCTAAGACATGTAGAAATGGGTCATGGAAAACCATGAGAAACTGATATACAACTCTAAACTCTCCATACTTATTTGAACACAGTTTTTCTTCTTTACTTTGCTTACTTTGTCAGCATTGTTGCCTTCCTAAACTGGCTGTTGTTTTGCAGTCAGCTGATTGAGCTCAATATCCATCTGCATACTGAGCTGGGTTTTGTGCAAGTGCCCAGCCTACTTTCTGCTCTGATCAGCAGCCTTTTGATGTCCAGCAGCACTGACACAACAAAATATCAAGCTTACAAAATCAACAAAGCAGTCGAGCTCAGAGTTCTGAAAATACTGCCAAATGACAACATTCTAGATCACTTTCTGTCATATTTATGGGCAATTCAAGTGCTGATCAGTTGTTCACATTGGTAGTCTGTGCACCAAATCAACACATTTGCCTTTACAATAATGATGCCATATTGGCCATAGATAAGGCGGAAAGGACGAAACACACAAGTAATCTGCAAGACTTCACGGCTATGAGATTTCAATACTCAACACTGGCGAGGCTAAAGGATTGTTCCTCATAAAAGACAAATCCTTATAAAAAAAGATGCTGCCCACCAAACAGTTTACCCAGATTGTTCAGAACCTCTAAAACCCTGTGCTGATCTCAAGCACTAAAGCTCAGCAATTTTGCTTCTAAATATGTTGCTCTGTCCAGCCCAGAGGTAGCATCCTTGAGTGACACCAAGTGTCTCATCCTACTGGCACTTTACAGTGATGCTTGAGAGGTCTGTGAACATTTTAGCCTGTTCTTACATTTCTGTAAAAATATGACTTAAAACAATCAGATTCACACCAGTCCTGAAAGTAGATAAAGATAACCTAATTAAACAAATGTGACAAATATACATAGTCATTTATTAAAAATATTACACCTGGTCATTTCCTGAGGAAAATAATCCAATACTGCATATCTTTGATTGGCAACAAGTATGTAAACCTTTGCTTTCAGCAACTGGTTTGACCCCGTTTCACAGCAAAACTGCTTACTAAATGATTTTTAGTGACAGTCCTGCACATCGGCTTGGAGAAATGCATTAGGACTTTGACTTGGCCACTTGAATATTAACTTTCGTCTTCTTTAATCACACAATGTGTGTGCCTAAGGTCACGGTCTTATTACAAGACCCATTTTTCTTCAGTTCACAGTCAGCTAAAATCTCAAAGTGCATACAGACAGAGAAAGTATAATATTATAATATAATATGATATATAATAAGCTGATATAATTCAGAATTCATTGTTTCATCAATAATGTCAAGTCATTAATGTCATTGTGGCCCAAACGATCACACTACCACCACCATGTTTCACAGATAACAAACTGTTCTTATGCTAGCATGCAGTCTGTTCTTTTCTATGTCAGTGACTGGCTATATCAGTAAATGTATCAATAATGTTAATGATCATTGATGCACTTACTGTGCGTACCGCTGACAACCCGAGACACTGGCCTCAGATCAGGTGATAAGGAAGCCATGAGAACAACAAAGGCAACCTGTCCCGGGTCATCAGACGAACGGTGTTTGTGGCAGGTCATCAGACCAAAGAAGTTACCAGTGTCCTGCCTCAGTGATTATCAACCCGTCGTACTCACACCCTTTAAGTAGTGCTTTGAGAGACTCATTATGAGGCACATAAATCACAGTTGCCCATTCACTGAACTCCCTGCAGTTTGCGTATCTTTCCAGCTGGTCTACAGTTGATCCCATCACCTGACCCTCACCCACCTGGACAAAAAGGGCACGTGAGAATGCTGTTCATAGACTTAATATTCATAGATATAATTCCTTGGCATCTAATTGGGAAGCTCAGACTAGTGAGCCTAAACGCCTCTCTTTGTAACTGGCAGGGTGCCCATTCCCATCTCATTAATGGAAAACATATGACTCTGTCACCTCCAAATTAACTGCTAATCCTAGAGATTTACATACTCTTGCTACTTACATATATGTAACAATAACATTTGCTTAAATAAATAAATGACCAAGTTTTTTGTCTCATTTATTCAGTTTGGTTCTCTGATGTTTATCATAGCAATTTTCACAAGCAATTTCCTCTGGGATCAATAAAGTTTTCTGATTCTGATCGGTGTGCAGAAACAGAAAATTCTATAGGTTTCAAAAACTTTCACAGTACGTTTGATAAAAGTGTTACTCTTCAGTGCATAGCTGCATTTCCTCAGGTAACTACAGTACAGTACAGTGGTTCCCCTATACCTCCGCATACTGTGGTGTTCTATCAGTCTTCTTTCTCTTTCCTGAGAGGGTGTGTTAGAGCGTATTTCAAATGAACTTATAACACACCTGCATACTATGGGCAATCTCCTCACGGTCAGACAGGATCTCAGCCAGGTTCTTTGTGCCCAGCACGTTCCTCAGGGTGGTTTGAGCAAGCAAACGGGTGGCAGCATCAGCGTTGGTGATGTTGGCAACAGCCAGGGTGGCATTCTGCACTCGATAATACACCACTCCATCCACACTTACTGTTACAGAATCTTTTGTCAGGACCTAAGAAACCAAATAATTTTGCCATTAATAGAATCACATTAATAAAATTTACATTATTTGTGAATTTCCTGATCAAATCCCGTATCTACATTTCCAGAAGTCAATTTATGACATTTGTGTTGGTTGTGAGGTGTACGAAAAGCAGTCATTCATTTATACATACCTATTAAACAACTTGTACATACCTATTAAACAACTTTTATTTGTTAGTACTAAACAGGCTATATTCAGTACCGCGCTAGTTTATTTTTAACAAGCTAGTTTTAGCGTGCTCTAAAAAACCATGCCTAATCTTGTGTAGTTCCCCCTCATGTCTTTAATTTGTATTTTTTTTTTGTTTTGTTTTGGTTTAAATTTGGTTTGGTTTGGTCAAGGAGTTATTCCATGATTAACCAAGGCCTGGTTGAGATATTTTGCACCATGGAAGTGGAGTTTAACTAGGCTGTGGGCTGGGAGACTTTTTACTGAGGGTATCAATGTCTGACTGGGCTGCAAGCCAGAAGACTTTTCGTTATGGAGTTTGAACTAGCCAGGACACTTCATTATGGTGTCAGAGTTTAACTGGGACACAAATAGGGAAATGTTTCACTGTGGAAACGGAGCATGTAGTTTTTTAAAGTCATGAATTTATTTGCTGCTGTGTGCGGGATAAACCATGACAGGGGAGTTTGACTGGACGGTGAGGCAAATGACTGGGTTATAGGAGACCAAGGCAGCGGAGTTTAGATGGAAAATGTTTCGCTCCAAACTGGGTTATTTTGCACTGAGACATTAGAGTTTCACTCGGTGCAAGTAGTATCATTCTGCCTGGCAGCAGAAGATCTGTGTTTCTATGTTCTGTTTGCTGTAGTGTTAACTATAAAGAATTATTTTGTTTAGGGGAGGTACTACATAAATAAAATTTGCCATTATTATTGTTATTGGGGAATGAATTGCTATTTACACACTAATACAAACACTTTTTATTGATGTTGGCCCTTTAAGTACTGCCTTTGTACTGGCCGCTCTTTTCTGATCATCTATGTCACACGTGGTTTGCAGGGATTAGCACTAAGTAAGATAAAAGCTTCAAGGTGACATGTGAGTGTGGATGAATCTGCAAGACTCTGTGAGTGTGGGTGACATAGGTATTATCTCACCTCCTGAGGGGGGATGTCGAAGGTGATGGTGCGCATATCCACATTAATAAAGCTGTCAGTGCAGGGCAGTATAAAGAAAAGACCTGCAGGGTCATCACGCCATAGTATGCATTCACACAGACACACATAGAAATACAAGAAACAGAAAAAAGGGAGATATCATTAACAAACAAATAAATCATGCGAGAATTAGAAATATATGCAGACTAATGTTTTCCAAATAAAACCTTCAGGACATAGCTAAGTCTATTTGAGTTCCGGGTCACGGGCAAAAGCTTATTTGTGTGGACATTTCAGATCACACCATCAATGGGCATTTAAATAATCCTATAACAGCAGACACTTATTTACCGGCAGTCTTTGATAGTTTTTTGTACGTTGGGACTTTGACTCTGTGATATCACATTACTAAGATTACTTGCTCACGCATAGTCACTCTGGATCAACTAAAGAACCTTTGTGTTGAAATAAGCCTTTTGCAGGCCCAATTTAAATTGAACAGAAGGGACAAAATGTATAGGAATCTCTTGAAATTATCAGCATTGTTCTTCATTTGACTGTCACTGTAAATTCATATAGTTGGCACCCGAGTTGATACTCCTTAACATTTTGTCCAGTAATATCAATTATATTGTTTACTTATTCTAATGAATAATTCATTATGAAACCAAGATGCAAGTTATGTAGTGTGAGGAACAAAGGTGTTGGACAATATACATGCTCTTTTAGCACATACCACTTTTAAGAAGCATTATTGTGCACATTATTTTCTAGCCAGCTCTATTCTGACACAGCCATGGTCCATTTAAGCCCCAGTGTGCCATCTAAAGCCTCCACGAAGAAAACACTTAGCAGTAAAACAACAGAGGTTTTTAAATAACCAAAGCCTGCCAGACTAAAACTGACACTCTTAATAAAACAAAGTATTATGTAGTACTATGTACTAACAGTGGCGGCTGCGGTTCTTTTTCTAGAATTGGTGACAAGAGGTTTCCTCTAAAACATCTCCATTCCCTCGACTCAGACAGATGTCTGAGACAGGATTCGGCAATAATGCGAATAACACCACTGTCTTGTTCATGCCTGGCTTTGCTTTGATAATGCTGAATACTACAATACTTGAGCGCTGTCTTACACGATGGTGAGATTTACAAACGTATGAATTAAACATTTTCCTTTTTATTTCTGCTTGGACAAAAAGTTCAGTCCATTGAGAGCTGCTATGCAGGTAGTAAATCTTATGCTAGCTTTCTGAGGATAATGTTGGAGCTGTTCACTCCACTGAAGTCTCCTAAGACTTACAAGTATATATGCCTATAAACTGCAGGGTATGAATGTCTGTTCTCATTCAAAATACATCTCCTAAACCCCTACTCCTGAATAAAGAATCAAAAACTTGGAATGATATTGCTTGCCAAAAGCTTGGTAGGATGTGATAGGAAAGGCAAGCAGGTCGGGAGGAGTGTATGCTTACTCCAGAGAGTCCTCTTTTCGGTGCTATCGGCACACTTTTCCTGAAGTTTCAAATAGAAATTGGGAAGCTGGCCAAACAGATCTGTTACTTGGCTGTGGTACACTGCAACAATTGGAGGAAATTTCAACCTATTCCCACCCTAATGGTGTGGGTGGAAGTTTTGAATTGTTTATTTATAGTCTATTGCTACGAGAATTCGAGTTAAAACACTAATTCTCATGACCTTCGAGAGTAAACATTGATTGTCACTGATTGATGGAAACGTATCTGCACAGTTCTTCACAGACAAGTATAGCTTCTGAATAAAGGATGTAAAGAGGCCAAGAGGAAATGGCGAACAACAGATGAAAACGTCTCACTGGCTTTCATGGCATGACTGGCTTTCAGGGACTAATTCTAATGTTAGCCGCTTCCTTCAACACCGTAATCCTGATGGAAAATTCCTTAGGATGTTGCAGGGTCAATTCCAGAATAAAGGTCATGGGAAGGACCAAATATATGCTAGAGATATGTTACAGCAGAGTTGATTGACTGTAGCCTGCACTGAGAACTAGATCACGGATGTGTAGTAAAATATGAAGCTAGATAAAAGCTTATGTAACTGCTTGTACGAAAAAAATGACTGAAACAATTCCAATTCATGTTCATCCCTTAATAGTTAGAACAAAGGGATTTCACATACGGGTGCATTCATATCTGTATTTTGGTTACCCTTGGTCGGTACTTAAGCAGGAAATGATATATTAGCCCACTTCAAACATGATTTACGTTTGCATGTGTACACAAAACTCATTGACCTGACAGTGACCAAGTGAGCGAAGAACCTCTAAGATGGCAAAGACGTCACAGCTCCATGGCAACAGAGCCAAAGATCATGAAGACGGCCATCAGTTACGCAGTCTGGTCCATTAAGTGAATTAGAAGGCTGCAGTTAGAGACAGGCAGGCTGCAGAAGACTGTGACTAATTTAATGCAGCAATCTACAGCAGCCAGTGGCAAATATAGGAACACACAGTCAGTTTTAAGATAAAACTAACAAAGGCTATTGCAGTGTAGGGCTGAGAAAAGCCAATCGTGTGTGACACATCATCAAGTCAACCTTTAAATCTGATTTAATTGGGAAGACTGTTTCAAAAAAGACAATTTTTTGGAATATCTCTGGGCTCATTCCAGCGTCACTGTAAAAGCTGCATGCTGTGATTTTTGTGCCTACACAAGCAGGGCTGTAGTCCTGATATTATGCTTTGTATCTATCAGATTCAATCTCTGCTGGCAGTTCAAAAGTCTGCCACAGCAAAGAGAGGTACTGAATGTAGGCCACCGGAAATGGGGGGGTGGGGGGTTGGGCATTGTTTATTCTCTGTACTGTGCAGCTATGTATGCAGACCACCATGATGCAGCAGCAACCATACAAGGTTCTCCTGTAAGCAGACCCTGTGGTCTTGCTGCATAGCAGATTGTCAAGAAACGTAATAACAAACAGTTTGGGGGGGGGTGGGTGGGGGGGGGAGCAGATCTGACCACAAAAGGCTATGTGTGAGCAACACGTGGATGGGTGACTGCTGGTCATGCGGTGTTCTGAGGTTTCATTTCCCAGTACTGTCTGTGCATGATAAATCCTTTTTACCCAAGCCTCCCTCACTTGCTGAATGCAAGAAATGTCATGCAAGATATATGATCCAAAACTATCAAATACAAATAATTAAAATGTGTTACAAAACAGCAAAACCAATATTACAAGTTTGGCCTTACCAATATACAGCAATATAAACATAATACAAATAAAACCTACAATTAGAGCTCTTTTCAAGTTATTTAAATCTAATTGCCAAGACTCCATGTGACAATACTGTAACACAACAACAAACAGGAATGATAATATCTGATGCATTTTTAGTGTAATGATTAAATCTGATTGTCTATTACATTTGTGCATGTTGCTGTAACTCTTCCATTGTATATCACCAAACAATCAGTAACTACGTGCAGTAAATGTTCTCTGAAAACAATTCCTTTTACAACAGACAGGGCAGGTAAAGTCATTCTTTTTTCTGAGTATAGCTACACGATACAATCTGTTTTGAGTTGTAAACGTTTGGCAATAATTGTAAATATCTGTGACAATTTTTGTAAACCAGTCACAATATGCCTATTAGCTGAATATCAGTTCAGACAACAGACCTGTGCTCAAAACCCAACCCTTTATATGTGGATTTAGAAGGACACACAGACAATAGTTTTAGCCAAATCTCAGTATGCTCAATGTGGGGGAGGTTTAATGAAAAAGTCACTCTCAAAATGGTGTTTTCAGACCATTGTTTCAACCTGTAAAATTATCTTGGATTATTTCAAAAGAGGCGAAGGACACACCACAACAACTGTTAAATTGTATACAACTGTTGCCTGGCCAGGTGCTCGAGTTTCTTACCTGGCCCTTTGGCTCCTCCTCGCACAATACGGCCCAGACGAAAGATTATAGCCCGTTCGTACTCCTTCACTATCTATAAAAATGACAGAAACAGTTCAGATACATCTTAATTATGCTCATAACAGACTAGCATATGTTGACCTTATATAGAGCACCTTTATAAAACTCCATAATGATTTTGTATTAAATTTTAGTATTAGCACCAGGATTAGAGATAATAACTCTGGTTGACTCCATTAGAGTGCCATGCTATCTATTTTAATTTTATATCTCATGAACACATAAGATATTCTAATAATAAGTTAATACAGCTTTACTGTATGGGTGCATGAAAGCCTTCAGTCCTAGACCCACTGACTCAAAGAATTAAGTGTGTTGGGACAGGCAATACTCCTTTATTCTATTAACGGTACCACAACAGCACTCGAGAGGAAATCACATCCTTAATTCAATTACACTACAAGTTGCTAGGCAGCCTTTGTTTTGTCCAAATGAAGGATTAGCAGTCGAAGCAAGTGGGTCTCCAGGACTGGAAATCCCTGATCCAGCACGTGTGTCTGTGATCAAAGCTTAACAATTACCTGATAATCAAAGTAAGAAAACACAAATATGTGCAGTGCATAGAGTCCCCAGAACACAAACTGAAAACCAATTATGCAACAGACACCAATGTCCGGAAGAGCTGATTTTCAAATAAATGTCAAGTTTAAAGTCAATTTTTTTTATTATATGAAGGTTAAAATGTCTTAGTTGTACAGAGCACTAGTGATACTACACAGAAAAGTTTGACTCAGATCTTTAGAAGTTCTTAAAGGGCCATGACAGCCCTGTAAACAAATCAAGCCTTCAAAAATCACAATCCCTGGAAGTTATAAGCAGGAGCAGGAAGAAAAAGCTCAATCAACTGAGCACTGAATGTAGAACACGCTCTTCCTTCCTCTCTACT
>JBBPCY010000023.1:14452745-14463237 GCA_037974405.1 Brachyalestes nurse | reverse complement strand
ATCTATCTATCTATCTATCTATCTATCTATCTATCTATCTATCTATCCATCCATCCATCCATCCATCCATCCATCCAGCCAGCCAGCCAGCCAGCCAGCCAGATTACCCCCCACATGGTGCTGTTGCATCTTTACGGAAGCATTGCTTTCTTTCCCCACGCAGCACGCTCATGTCGTTAGCATTTAGATAGGTGCGAGCAGCAAGGCCTGGGTAATAGGCTTTTCCCATCGCTCTGCTCCAATCAGCTGAAGAGAGGAGGATTAAATCAAAAGAACAACAATGATGAGAGAGATAGAGAGGAGAGAGTGAGAGAGTGAGCGAGAGGGATGGAGCATTACGCTTGATCAGCTATGAGCTCATTAAGCGAGGCCTTGACAGAACTGATGTTAGAGGTGATTGGAGATTATCACATTTAGGGAATACTTCATCCTCTTACCGCACATCCACCTACCCCCCCACCCCCTCTTTCCCCTTCGCCTTCTTTGCCACCGTCCCTCATTCCCTATCTTGCCTCTCTTTCTCTCCATTTCATCCAGGTCAGCTGGCGTGGGCTGCCAGCGTCCTGTGGGAGAAAGCTGGGGAGATAGCATCAGTGTGCTTGATCTTCTAATTCTGCTTCATTTAAACCTCATCAACTCTTCCACTGGACCGGAAGGCGAGAAGAATAGAAACAGCTTGCGTCTTTTTTAACCTCCCCTCTACTTTTGTTGTCAGATCTGATATTATACCTTCACACGCCAACACCACCCTGTCAAGCTCACACACACACACACACACACCCACATACACTGAAATATCCCCCCCCTTAACGGTATCACAACCTGGCAATCTCAACAGAATGGAAAAAGGTTACTAATCCTGCGTAACCCCAAATTGCAGCCCCCTCAAACACACACATGCACAAATTTGGCATGCCCCTCTGGCTGATGCAGAAAATGAGATTACTGTATTTAAATGACTATGATAATAGAGTCTGTGCCTCTGGCCCCCTGTAGTAAAAGGGGGATTTCTCCCCTGCTCATTGTTAGCAGTTTAGTCGAGCGGCCTTGTCTGCACGAGTCCACAATGGGGATGTCATATGTAAAGGTCTTTACTTTGTTTCGTCTTCCTCTTTTCTCATCTGTCCCTGTCTGTCCCCCCGGAGACACAGATGTGCGGACTTTGCCTTTTTTAGGATCCCTTTTTTTAGCCCAGACACATAAGGTGGATGATGACTGCCTTGCAAAAGCCATACGGTGATGGGACCCGCTTAGTGCATTTTTAATGACATAATCCCACCGCTAATCAGAGTTTAAGCGACGTGAACGCAGTGTAGATCCTTTCGCCTGTGCTGAGCAAGACAGGACAGGTGTCCAGGGACTGGGTGAGCACAGTAAAGAGCAGAGATTTTTTTTAATGGACATAAGAGAAAATCCTGGGCCTTCTCTTCAAGGCTCTTCTGCCTCTACACTCTTAAAATAAAGGAATCAAAGAAGGTTTTGGCATAGAAAAAACACTTTTGGTCTCTCAGAGACCCTTTCAATGGGTTGTTCTTAGTTGGAGTGAGAAGAGGAAGAGAGAGGGTGAGAGTGAGATGAGATAATGGTAATACTCAAATTAATACTTAATATAAGAAAACAAACAACATCTAACATGTGTGCATACAATCTGGTGTGCAAATGTTGATTTCCTGTATGAACATGAAACATGCGCACTAAACTACCACATATGATACATTTTTGCATTCATCCAAAGGGTCATAATCAATAAAGAAAAGGAACAAGAAAAGAGACCGGATGTTACAACAAGAACAGGATCTAAAAGAAACATCAAATAAAGTTTGAACTACTTCAGGTAATCAAAGATTAAAGGTTTGAAATGGCCTTCACCATCCCCCTCACTCTCAAGATTATTGGAAATACAGATAGATGTTAAACATGCTGTGCATGCAAGACAACCCTCTGAACGTATTCTGCAAGAAAAAATGAAGAAAAATGTCTGAGGTCTGTCAGAGATGTTTGGAGGTTGAAATTTCAGCCATATTTGAAGTGCCCAGACTTAGGTGGATGCCAGATTAATTTTTCTCAATGAGTTAAAGTCAGCAAATCATATTTGGCCTAAAGTATATACAAATATGTTATATTTAAATCTGAGATGCACATTTGACTTAATGGGGCCCAAACGTTCCCATACAGATGTAAAGAATAAAATAACTGGAAGAATTCTTTTGCACACTGAGAAAACGTTATGTGCTCCTTAAAGAATGTTTTGCTCTTTAACAAACAAGTTTTGTAAATGACGTGTGTGTGTGTAAAGAACTTCTACATGATGCAAAGCTTTCACACCAATTGAAGGTTCTTCCTAGAATCACCTGTTCAAGCGAATAACTCTTTATTAACCTGTAAGAGTGTGAGTGTAAAAGACCCTTACATGATTTAAAAGTTCTATTACAGTTAAAGGTTTCTTCCCAGAACCATATGTCTAAGCCAAGAAGCATTTAGGGATATTTATTTATTGGAGTGTATCACAAACACCCGGTAGGTGAAACAGTTGATGGGACTTATTATTTACTTCCTCAAACCAAGCTTTTATATGCAACACTTGAATTTCAGTTTTGCGGGGCACTGCATTGCAGATAACCATAACATATGTGCGCACACACCCATACACACACACACACACACAGACAAACACACTCACAAACAAACACACACACACAGACAAACACACTCACAAACACACACAAAAAGAGGAGGCGAAGAGCAGGGAGAAGATGTAGCTCCAGTATGCATCAACCAAATATGGGAGGGAGTGTAGGGCAGGAGAAAATAGTTGCATATAGATATGAAAATACATGCTGGAATGTGTGTATATATGTGTGTGTGTGTGTGTGTGTGTGGAACAACCGCTGTGGCAGAGAAAGCACTGGAGCTTCACAGAGCACTTCATCATAGGAGGGTTGTTCGGCGGGCCCCAGCGTCCCCTGTCTCGGCTCTGCCTCCCCAGGCCCCCCGCTGCTCGGCTGATCTATGGCTGCTGCGCGGCACTGGGAGCGATAAATCAGAGTAATGCAGCCGGGCTCATGATGGGTACTGCGTGCACACAGAAGAGATGGATCTGTGGGAGATGCTTCCTGCTGGAGTTTCAGCACTGGAGCTGTCCAGAGCACACGCTCTTGAGCGTTACATACAGCAGTGTGTGTGTGTGTGTGTGTCTTTGGGAGAGAAGTTGTTGTGAAGGAGGAAGAGTCAAGGGATGTGACTTTGGTGGTCAGAATTTGTAAAACACTGATTAAGACACAACACTGCATGCTCTGGTCAGATGGGTGCAGAGGGGTACAGGAATGTATTGCCTGCTAATGAGGGAGCCAGTGAGAGAGAAAGGGGAAGGGTTAAAGTGAAAGATAAAGAGGGAGAAGGAGAACTGAAAGAGAATGTGAGAGAGAGAGAGAGAGAGAGAGAGAGAGGTCCCCTCAATGCAGCTAGGTCTTGATCCTTGTAGGTCGTCTTACTCTACAGGTTTAGGTTGGGAGTATGTCCATGAGAAAAGCTTGATTCTGTGGTTTTTAAGAATTGTTGTGTGGAATTTAATGTTTGTTTTTGTTGACCTGGGTTTAGATTTTTGGCAGAAGATTTAAATGCAAAATCTTCTGGTATTTATAGAGCCCACAGTACCCTGGGCCTTTGATAGAATCAGAATCAGATAACTTTATTGATCTTGGAGGATATTGCTTATGTAATGACTGCGAAGACACACACAGACACAGAAACAAGAACAATATGAAATATAAAAGTCTAAATAAATCTAAATTAAATGTAAATAAAAAAACACAAATGCTGCATATAAATAGTAAAGTGAAATCTAATAACACAGATGGTAGTTAAGAGTATGTTATTGGATTTAGTAGAGATCAATAGTATGTAAGTAGTGACATTGCACATGTAAGACCATTGCACTAACGAAATGATTCATGACCCATTTAGAAAAATGTTACATGATATTGCACATAAGATATTGCACATAATGAAAATGCTAAGCACCTAATCATAAGATTGCACAACATGTAAATGGTAGACATCATAGCAAAATAATGCTCATAGTTACATAGAAAAACAACTCAGAAATATGACTGATCATCCACTATACCTAGCAGTTATGATGGGGCTATTTTCTATATGAACAAATTTGTTATTGTATCGAACCAATCAATAAAGCTCTTTGTTGCAAATAAGCACTTTTTGTCTCATCTGACAGCAGAATCTAATCGAAATTCCAGTACTGTCTGTCATCCTTCAGGTACTTATGTCTGTGACTGGATAAAAGAAAAAGCTGTATACTTACAAGTCCTTTACACATTAATGTGAAAATGCACTATAGGTGCAGATAGTTAAGAAGGATGTCTGAGTTCCAATAATTGTGACAAATGTGGATTTTATTTGGAAAAAAAGGCAATTAAATGTAAGATTTTTTCTTATGTTTGCCAATTAGACAGATCTAATTAACCAGAAAGACTCCTGATGACCTTTTATTCCCATCCTCACTAAAGGATGGAGCTGACTGTAAATGCAATTATGTGATCATGTGTGAAGGTAAATTAATTAATTAAAACCCCATGAATACAAACTAGGTGATTTTTGTCTCTTATATTAGCCTCATACTATAATAACTCCGTATACAGCAAATTCAATACACAGCAAAACAAAACAAAAAAAGAAATATACAGTACAAGGCAATCCAGCCTGATGCATGGATTGGGCCCGGGGTGTAGCCCAAAGCCCAGCTGGTACAGTAGGGCAGCAGGGGCTGTGTGAAAGTGTGGCATGACTCTGGGATATGTGGTGCGGCATGCACTCACCTCTTTAAGCGCAGTTTCAGTATGTTTCATCAGCGTATAAGTGCTACGGCAGGTGGGAGGCAGCCTGAACAGTGCTTAGGGCTTTTGTTTACTTTAGTTTACACACTTGTTTGTTGCTTGTTGCACATCTCGAACCGGATGCCTCAAAGCCATTTTCATTGAATCAGACAGAAGCGCCATGTTGTGTTACAAAAGAGTGTGTGCTGGAGCAAAAGAGTAAGAAGAGAGGGAGAGACAGAGAAAGAGACAGAGGGAGAGAGAGAGAGAGAGAGAGAGAAATTGAAGGAGGGTTTTTTAATAAAGGTGATGTAACTCTTCAGGCCAGGTTGAGATGCCCAAGGCAGAAATCTCTGGTGCTGCTTTTAAACCTCTGCATTTTCACTCGCTGTCTAGTTCTGCTGAGCTCTCTCAGAGTTTAAAGAGGAAACTTTATTCATATGAGAGTGTGTGAAATTAGGCCCTGGATTTCCTTCAAAAAACAGCACTTAGCTTTACATCTTCACATGGCATTGGCACTCTTTGATGAGGTTCAAAGTCAGTATCCTGTAGACAGTGGTTAAGAAGAGTGAGGTATGAGGGATATATGGGAAAAGACTGTGTTCTCTTGTGCTCTGTGTTTGTTTTCACATTTCAAAATCAGAACCTAAAAGAGTGCTCAGTCACTGAAACAGATTAAAGTTAGATTGCCTCAGTAAGTGCTGTATAACTGTGCCATTTGAATGAGAGATAATCGCCAGCTCATCAAATAGAAAATTATTTCCATGCAGCTCACTTCATTTGAGGCATAGTTAGTATGGGGCATGTTTGTTTTTAAGCTACAGTTGAGGAAACCTCGCTGATCCTGCTTGGCAGAGTGCAGTCAGGCTGTGTTTTTAAGTGGATTTTGATCTGGGGAGGAGCAACGGCAGCTCATCACACCATTCCCCCCTGCTTTATCCCCTCATTGTGTCCCACTCTCCTGCCTCTCCTTACCGAGCATGCTAATTCCCTTTTGATGAGGCGTGCTAAATAAATCCTATTTCCATGCCTTTATTCCCCTCTGGCTCCTAAAGCGAAGATCAGGGCAGCAGATTTTGGGGCTTCTGCTGTTCGCCTGCTCCTACAATAGGGTCCCGTCTGCACCCGCACCAGCGATCCGCACTCCAACTCATTAATACGCCAGCTTCCCACAGCCACACACAGCCTGAAATGACTCTTCTACAGCTTAGCCCAAGTGTTCTCAACTTCAGTTCTCGAGACTCACTGCTCTTCAAGGTTTTTCAACTATGATCTGCACCTACACATCTAATCCAGCTCATGAAGGCTAAAAAAACTCAGATCTCCAGAAAGGAAATTTTACAGGCGAAGAAAGAAACTTTCTTAACCTTTAATGTGAATTGAAGTCTAAAGATTTTTCCCCAATTAATTTTTGATCATTTCTGTTGGTCCATTCAGAGGTTACAAGGCAACTGGTGTTTTCGAACTGTGTAAAAAAAGTAAAAAGGAAATCCATAAGCAAACAAACAAACAAACACAATTTAAAACCCGAAATGGAGGATGTTTTGCTTCTGCATTGATAATGTGTTTCCCTCATGATTGTGAGGGTATATCTAGTGTATCTAATTAGGTGCTTAATTATTAATATGTGTGTAAAAATGTACAGTATTGTTGCAACAAATACTAATAAGCCTCAGGGTCCAAAACAGTATGTTTGTTCAATCATCCATGCATCCAACCATCCATCCATCTATCCAAACAATCTGTCTACCTATTTATCTAATTAAAGGATAAGCAGGATCAGGTGTAATGCAGAAGGAAACTGTTAAACTAATGCAGGGCAGTAGGTCCTCAGGACTGGAGTTGAGAAGTCTTGACTTAGCTGGACTTGGGTTCTCCAGCGGCATGGTAAATAGCTCCTCCATCTCGGAGCACGCCGGTGCGTCCGCGTCTGCAGCAGGCTGGGTTATTAATGAGGAGCAGCTGGGACCAGCGCAGGTATACGCGCAGCCAGACAAAGCCCAATCTATAACCGTGAAGCCATAAAAAATGAGCGGATGGAAATGAGAGAGAAGGGGAGGGTTTGCGGGGGGGTTCCTTTAAACAGAGCTGGACGCAGCTTCTTCCTCTCAAAACTGAAGAGCAGAGCTACAGGTCAGCTGACATCGGCGCCACGTAAAGGGCCACTTAGCCAGCGGAGAGCAACCCGGACACTTCCCCGCAGGCCACAGGGGTCAGAGGTCAGCCCTTGAGAGGTGTAAGCGCCACAGCACTCGGGCAGACTTTTCCAGCCTGTGTGTGGCAGTCGGCCAAAGTTGACAGCTGCATGAGGACCAGGGACGTGTTCAATCAAACTTAAAGGAGGGGGGTTAGGGGCTTCTGAGTCCCTCTTCAGCTCAAGTGTCTGTGTATCATAGTCAGACGCAACATCAGCAGCTGCCGAAAAAAAAAAAAAAAAAAGATATATTGAGTTTTAGGACAAATGATTGTTGTGTTTTATTCACCCCAAATAATCACCTCTTGTTAATTCCTTTAGGGCCAGATGTTTAGTTTTTACCTTTACCTTTGTTTTACCTTGGCTGGCTGTGCTTTAGGGGTCCTCATGGGAGAAGGACACGGTGTGGCTGGCATAAGATACACTAGACATATTTTAGATATATTATTCACCTAAATATATTAGAACATTAGATCCATTATGCTTTGGGGCGAGTTGAAACGTGTGTATTTGTAGGAATATCCTCCTCTTGTGTATTCCAGCAGTGACAGATGTTTTATTTGCTGGCTCTGCTTTTGGGGTCACCGTTAGAGAAGAATGCAAAGTGGACGGCATAAACAGATGCAGAGCTCACAACTAGGTCAAGCAGCCGCCCTGACCACAACACAAGCACAAGCCAACATTTCATCTCATCCCAGGACACAACGTAATGCACTTTCAGTCAACAGCACGGCACCAAGAGAGCCTTTAAGGGGTGCTGTGAATGTAATGTAATGGAGTTGAATGTTAAGAGAAGGTTATTAAGATAGGTAGTTGGGGTGGTGGGGGGCAGTGGAGATGGTGTCACGCTCGGCGAAAGCTCATCTGTAGTACAGAGGCGTGGTGCAGGCTTATTCAGACACATGCTCCCAATTAGCTGGCCTTCCTCATGTAAATGCCCAATAAATTATCCCCCGTGCTACAGGATTAGGTGCTCATAAAGGGAGTTAGCATCTCAATAAAGAGCCAGGTTTGCAGCTCCAGCAAATTAGCAGAGCAGAGGGAAGAGGCGGGGGAGAGCACGCTTGCGAATGTGTGTTTGTATGTAAGGAGGCATTGTTTTAGTCAGGCATAAGAACCAGCAGAAAAAGACCTGTGATGAGAAAGAGTGCATAATGGGCACGGAGGTCAGAAAAATCGCCAAAAAGTTGGGCACACAGCAAAGAGATTCAGGGATTTATTAGATTTATTTATTAGAGGACGCAGCTGAATAGGCCAAGTACAAACGAGAATTGTGTCACGCTTACAAAACTTGCAGGAAAAAATTATGAATTTCTCATAAGGTACAAAAAATATTAATAGTAAAAAATAGTAAAAACATAGCAAAAAAGATAATGTATACAGTATTGATTATTTCATCATGAACTTTTAATGCAATGTAATGGTCAAATGTGAAAAATAGATGGATGTTTGTTTTGCAAAAGCAACAATGGTGAGTATTTCGGTTATTAGCTTATTTGCAGTCATGTAATTCCAGCGCAATCTAGATGGCGGGCAGGAAGTGAACAGCAGAATGGACAAGATGGAGGAAAGTTTGGGCTGGCCTCATTCGGACCATCATTCGGAATGTTTTAACAGAAAATCACAACATATGCTGGATGGGATGTTTTGAAAAAGAGCGACTTGAAAAATCAGTAAAATCAGAAAGCATGCAAAAGTATGAAGGCAAACAACAACTTTCTGTTAGAGGTTGGGTATGAAGGCGCTCCAAGCTAAACAAGGCAGAGAAGCAACCGCAGTTCTTTAAGCAAAGTTATTTATGCTTTTGTGTAACTGCTAACCCTGATTTAAGTATTACTGTAGTTATATGATAACTGTAGAATCCCAGTCTACAGACTCAGTGTCAGTGTTAGACTCAGTGTCAAGTACTAGGGCAGTCGAATAGAACAAAACCATTATCGACTGTTCAATTAAAGGAGTACAATGTCCAACAAAAAATAAAATTTCAAAGAAAAAAAAAATTATATATATATGTTAATATTTATTTGCTACATATATTAGCCACATAAGTTACTTTACTTTTAATTAAGTGTTGTAGCATTATCCAACTTTTGCAGGTCAGTATCTTTTGGTCCGCAATGAAAGATCTTTGTGCTTTCATTGAGCAACCAAAAATGATGCAATCAATAGTCATTTTGTGAGCGTTTGATAATGCTTCTTAGGTAGAAAATCACTTCCTGCCCTAGATCCTAAACCACAAAAATGCAGTGGTGTGACATAATACACAAATAAACCTAATTGAAGGTTAAACAAAAATATTTGAATATTTAAAATCAGGATTTTTATCCATATTTATAGCACCCCCAGAAGTCTGTTTGGTATTAATCTGCATGGTTTTATTGAAGAAAATGGTGACTGATATCCTTGTTAGCCTACTCGCTATAAGCTTACATTTCTTGATAGTTACTTTAGTATCATAGCTGCAGCACAAAACTAAAGAAGCAAAATTTGGACAAAAAACCTGTATTAGCATAAACAGGACAGAATTATCAGGGTGCCCTTCTCTGAATGGGCCACATTATGGGATGGGTTCCATGGCACTGCTGACAGCTGGCAGCACGAGAGCACGGCAGGACACCTGACCTGACTGTAAGGAGAGAGCGAGCATCAGGTGTGGGGTAAACACCAAAGAGAACAGGTGAAAACAGCTCTAAACATTGGGTTCTAGTAGCTCTCTCAGTCAGTGTTAGATTAATTCAGCCTAGAACATATCTGAAAAGCATTTAGCACATTTTTGTCTCTTGGTGTGTGTGTGTATTTGTAAGTAATTCTCATTACTCAGCAACAAACGCCGTAGAGACTGAAGCCAAGCCGGTCACACACACACAAGGAAACAGAAAATCCACATTGCTAAAATCAAATTAACCCTAAAACATAGATTGTGCAAAACTACAGAAGTAGAATCCCTTGGCATTTGTGGTAACTGAAAATATTGTGTACATTGGATTTTCCTTCTAAACGTGAAACACCCATACACCAAAACACACAAGCACACATAGGACCACACTCTTTTTTTTACTTTTATGCACAAGTCAAACATAGGCTGCATCTGTCCACTTTCATTTTTCTACTCTGCATTTGCAAAAACATACACACACACACACACACCTCACATGACTGCAGAATGAAGGAAAGGTGGAGTGGATTAATTTTAAGACGGCCTGTATTTAGAAGATCTGCTGTGCGCAGATCAGGCATCAGATGGCGCTGTGCTGGAAGTGCCAGGAGGTAATGGGGACAGATCGGGCCGCATTACTCCCCATTATCTTCTAATTACTTGTGTGAGGAGGGCTGATCCTGGCGTTTGTGTAAGAGGAAGGCACAGCCTGGATTACTCACGCTCTGTCCCCGGGGACTGCAGGGATTCAGCCAGGCTGGTGGGCTAAGATGAGATCTAAAAGAGAACAATCCTCTCTCTTCCTCTCTC
>JBBPCY010000023.1:14437508-14450008 GCA_037974405.1 Brachyalestes nurse | reverse complement strand
CTGTCACTGAAGAGGAAACCCACACCAGCAGGATCACTATTGATTAATCAGTAATTAAGAAGTAATTAGTGACAACTCCAGTTCCAGTGATGTAGTTTATATCAGTAGTACCCAAGAAAAAGTGCATGAAGTATTGAAACATTGAGCTAGAATATTGATGTAAAGGATCTTGATTCTATTATTTTTGAGCATTCCTAATGGTCCGTTCATTATGAAAGTGTCGAACAATATAAAGTGCAGCAAATGTTCCAGAAATACAGTTATTTCATTAAAATATTAACAATGAAAAAATTCTTATGCATTGTTTTCTTTAGACAGTGATGATGAATGTTTTGTGCTGATTAGAATTGCAAATGCAATTGCAAAAGCCTCTTTCAGTTGAGAAAAAATTCATTTGAATTCTAGTAAATTCATAGAACTGTTTTTTTTCAGTGTAGAATTCTACAATACTGAGCTGAATTGTGTTCACAGTATTTTTTTAATTTCTGCAAGTTGATAAATACAAACGGCATCTTTGTGATTATGCTGTGTAGTAACAGTGCTGTAAATACACAGTATCATACTGTAAAAAATGCTTGTGTTAGTGTAATTTTTCAGAGTAACAGTGAGAGCCTTCACATGTACACAAACGACAAAACTAAAAAATTCTGGGATCTTTGACTTGCTTGTAAACAGAATGAACCTTTTGGTGGGTCATAGATAAGCTCAACTCTCAATTCAAATGGTATTTTTTTAGCATCCATTAGAGCATAGGATCTAGGTTTCACTTCTCAAATTGTGTACTCTTGGAGCCCTGCTGTATTGCATTTACATTTACAGCATTTAGCAGAGACTTTTATTCCTAGTGAATTCCATTCCCTAAATACAGGATTAAGGATTCGTGGAGCAGTTTGGTGTTAAGGGTCTTGCTCAGGAACCCAGTGGTCTGCTGAAGGTAGGATTTAATGATCTCTTGGTCAAGAGGCAAGTATCCTACACACTAGACTACCATCACCACCTGCTACCAAGCTATTTAGAAGAATTTTCTCTGCAGATAAAAATTTGTACCAATTCATCTTTGCTCATGTAGCACTTGTTTTGGAAATCCCCTTGCAGTTGCAGGAGAACTTTCAGGAGGCTTTTAGTATGAGTAAAAGTTTGTGAGCTTTGCAGTGGCTGTCGGGCATTAAATAATAGCAAAAAAACTGCACAAAACTGTTTTCTGGAAGAAAACATATCAAGTTCCATATCAAGTATTAGAGATCTTTGATGCACCACTGACCAATCCAGTAGGAAAAAGTTATTTTAAAAACTATGTTTAAAGACTGACTACACTTGTGTGATCAGCTGCAGACTTGCCAGAAATGTTTTTACCATGCAGAACAGACAAAAGAAAACTGCACAGATTGTGCACAGGAAACACAAGAATCTCATGAGTATAAACAAATATGTGCATGATACAGTACAAAGAAGTGTGATTGTGCTGGCAGGTCAGAGGTGGGTTTAGTTGTTCACTCCTTTCGTAGTTGTGCTTGCCCAATGCATTTCTAGTGAAGTTGTTATTAGATCAGATTGGTTATAGGGATATCACAATTATTCAAGATTAAAATTTATGTTCTTGATTAATTGACAAGTAATTAGCTATTAATTGAGTAATTAGCTATTAGTGAACTATTTTAAGGGTAAGTGGGTTACCCTGGACATTGTAAAGCTGAGTTCAGTCTGCAGATTGCTTTTCTTATTGAAAAGAAAACCCACACCAGCAGGATCTCTCATATGTCTGTAGTTACAGATTTAACGTATATGACGTAAAATTAAATGTGTCTAGTGCTTAGAAGGCTGTATTGTACTGTACCTCTCTTTAAAGGGGAATTCAAATGTCTGCTAAATCAAATGATTAAGATGTTAACACTCTAAATGAATTGGTGCAATCCCCCATTAAATGCATCATGCCTATAGATCCACAGACACAGCCTATTTACTGTGTCCACACATATTATACATAACTGCTTGTGGTCATGTGTGTGTGTGCGTGTGTGTGTGTGTGTGTGTGTGTGTGTGTGTATGCCCACTGCGTCTGGTTTCTGCTTCCGACTGACATGTAATAAAACATGCCGCTGTGTTGTTGATCAATCTCAGCGCCTAGCCGGCCGCACAGCGAGGGCATGTACATGCAAATGAGAATAGCTAAATGCCACTGAGGGGGTGGGAGAGGGAGGCAATCACTTCATCTGACAAACCACAGAGAGAGGGAGGGGGGGTTGCGTAGGGGGAGTGCAGAGATAGAGTGATATAGGCAAAGGTGAGTGAATGGAGAGAAGGACAGGCTGCTAACGAGCACATGTGCTTAATTACAAGCGGGCCTCATGGGATACGTGGGCTAGTGGTGCATTCAGACCAGGAGAGGCAGCGCCACTGGGACACTGAGGCCTTTGTGAGCCGCTCCAGAGGCATGGATGAACTCTGCCACACAGGGGCAGCAGAAAGCTCCATCACAAAAAAAGTGAAGCTCCAGTGTTTGCCTGAGAGAATATTCAGAGAGGGTTTGGATTGTTTGTCGGTGGTGCCGGTGCATTTCTGTGTTTTCTGTGTGTGCTTGCTTTGTGCGCCTGTGTGTGTCTGCTTTGTGCCTGGAGGTCATCCCAGTGACCATAAGGTCAACTAATCTTAACACGCCAAGCAATCCGATATGTACACAAGCTAATGAAAGAGAGTAAAGTGTGAGAAAATAGAGTGAAAGGAGAAGGATGAATAAAAGGGTGGGAAGAAAATGGACAGTCGTGGAGATCATGATGGAAAAGCTGATTAGCAAATTCTTCTAAAACTCTGGGAACTGAAAGCAGCCCCCCGCCCAACAGCCCCCTACACACACACACACACACACACACACGCACACACCCCCTGCCTCAGCAAACGCTTCTTCATTATGAGCAGTCAGTCCTGTAGTAACTCGCCAGTCTATTCCCCTTCTCTTTGCATTTGTAAGCGGGTCCATAAGCACTTCATTAAAATACAATAGGATCAATCTCTGTGCTTTCAGGCCCACATAATCTTTTCTTTTTTTTATTTAATGCCAGCCGTTCGCTTCTAACAGTGCTCTCTCTTCATGTGGTTTCTGTTTAGCTAGTCTTTGAGCCTGCTGGTCTACATTTCTTAGCAGAGAAGCAGAAAAAACTCCAGCTGAAGTGGCGAATGGTGAGCAGGTGATGCGCAGAAGGAGGCGATAACCGGCTGCCTGAAATTTACTCATGTGAAAATGTCAAAGGAAAATGCGAGGTGTTATGATCAAACAGGCTTTACCTTGATTTTAGATGCCACAATACACACAGTCTATAAAAAAAACGCAAAGAATGATCTGATTGGATCTCAGAACCTGGTTAAACCTGCCACGTTTTGACTAGTGCTTTAGTGTTCACCTGTAAATATGCATTGGTACAGGTTACACAAGGATTGTGCTTTTTCAGGTGCTAAGAAATTTGAATGTAAACTTATAGACAGATATACTGCATCTTCCATTTTCAAGTTCAAAGTTTTGCACTTCAGCACCTGTCACTTCTCATCACTGTTTCCCACCTCACTTTGGAAGATGGGTGGGGATCGTCCAAAGTGAACAGAGGTGGGAAATAAATATCATCTTCCAAATGAATCACAGTCCACCCTCCCCCCCCCCCACCATTAGATAAACAATGCTATTTCATACTACAACCATATACTATAAACTTAAAATAAAAGTGGCTCCTTAAAACATTGGTTTCCAAAGTGGTCTTTCAAAGCTCTCTAGATAATTCATATGTTTGCTTTATTTCTATGTGTTTAAGTGTGTAAAAGAGTTTAGTAATGAGAACCACTACCACAGACAACCATGTTTGAAGAAGAGATTTGTGAGTGTGAAGATTATTCAAATAATGTATAGTCTTCATACCCATTTGAAGGTTTGCTAGCATGTGGAGTTTCTTTAAATTTTCCTCACACTCATATGTCTCATTTATAAAAGCAGTTCTCTAAAAAAGCATTTATTTCATTTTTAGAGAAACAAAAAGGATTTTTCTACAAGGTTGCATAAAAACACTTTTTTAAACTTAAATTGCAAAAATTAATATTGTAGGCCTGGTCTAAACTCGTAAAAGGAAATTAGTTAAATAGTTTAATAATATATCTACAGTGGACTGTCACTATAAATATTAGCCATGTAATATTTCAATTAGAGTTTATGAATAAAAATGTGTATACTAATGGTTAAGTCATAAATGCATTAATAAGCCATAATAACATATTTATTAATATATTGTTACCCTTTATATTTACATGTCATAACTGCCTATAAATGACTTTTGCGATGTTTGTGATCTAATTAATAACCAGTAATACATCTTAATTTTTTGTACAGTCTAACAAGCCAGTCTAACAACGTCCTTTACCAATTTAACGGTTCCCCCAAGAGCCTGTACATCATGTATAGTTTTTGAAACCTAAAAAAAAAAAATCATATTTCATAATATTCACTCATATCATTTACAAATATTGTTCATTAAAAAATACAGCAAATATTCATCCTGCAAAAAAATCCTTATTTTTAGGGAGTGTGTAAAGATTTTTTTGGAAATTAATGCTATGTCAGATTTTCTTTTGCCTCAAATCTTGTGCGTTATATTATAAAGGGATACTTTATTCAAATTTTTAATCTAAACTAAATGTTTACCCACAACAGAGATTAACACAGTCATGGAATAACAATGTGAGTTTTCCACAGATGAGAAAAACAACGCTGAGAGGAAGATGGTCCAGTGTGTAGATCTGAGGTGGTGTTCGTGTCTCCGGAGCAGATTAAGAGGAGAGTAATGAACACATTTTCCTCATCTGAAAATCTTCTCCTTTATTTTCTTCAGCTCTCCGGGGCTTGACTTTGGAGAGAGGCTTAAACTCTCTCTGCCGCTGACAACTTATCAGTTCTGCTGAACGCTGACACCTTGACGTCCTTGACAGTGAATTATTACTTTTTCATGATGCAACCAGATGCAATTACAGCAACATCCTTGCGGCGTATCCATCCCCAACTGTCAAACCGGGCTCCAAGTGGTACCTCACAGAGAAAAGACATCAAGCCCACCCAAGCGTTAGGAGGGAGACAGGAGGGGAGGCTGGGGAATAGGACTTTGTGAGGTGTGTGCAAGGTGTGTATGAACCTTACCACAAGGCCATATTTTATTGTGTATCGGGTTTTGTATGGAAGGAATAAAGGGTATTTAAGTCCTTTTAGGCCTTAATGGATGACAGTAGGGTTAGTTGGCTATCATACTGGCCAGCCTCTGCCAAAGAAGAAAAATGGCCTGGATATCACACACACACACACACACACACACACACACACACACACACACAAAAATCCCACAGGCGTCACTGACCCCAGGTCAGCAGCTGGCTCTCTACAAGTGTGATGACCTGTGTGTGGTATCTGTGCCTTTTTTCTCTGAGCGGTGTTCTAATGGCTATCCTCCGGCCTGCCACCAGCACACACGCACACACACACACACACACACACACACACACACACACACACACACACACACGACCACAACACACCCACCTGGCCTGATGTTGAAACAATACCTGATACACAGGCCAAATAGCCCTGTCAAGGACAACTAACACCATGAGATACTTACAACAAATGTGCACCTACAAGGAAAAAATATCATTTGCTTGCATAGGGAGAGCTCAAACGAAAGTGAATGATGTCAGCAGGGCCAATATTCAGATAAACTGCAAGCTACATCTCCAGAAAAGTAATGTAAGCTCAATGAGCGCCTTTACAGTCTCTTTTAAATCCCCCCAGTGAAACAATACAGATTACAAGTGCTTTGTGCGCTGAGTAATGCACACGTGTGGTTGCATCACGACATGACTCGATATACAAAACTCCTGAACCCATTTCTGCCCATTACGTCACACTCTTTGTTGCAGGTTGGAAATGAGAAGAGATAATGCTTAATAGAGCCATCTTCCCCTGCTGCTCCATTAGAAGCCCAGAGGAGAAATCTTATTCAGGTGTGGCATGAGGGAATACAAGCTCTCTGGATGCTTTGTGAGAAGAAGCCCATGCACATAGTGGCGCCTCAGGTTTTCCTTCCTGCAGGTAGTTATTGCCTCATGCCTCTGATCGCTGCCTGTCCTGTGACCGTGGCAGGTTTATGGGGGAGGATTTGAGCGTACCTGTTTGACTGGAGGAGGACACACACATTTGAACACAGGACACAACACAGTTGACCCAGATGGTTTTTCTGAGAAAATGGTGAACAGAAATGAGAAAAGCCTCCTTCTTAAACTCCCCACAAACACCCTCATCCACATTCAGAAACACACTCATATGGGACGCAATTAGTGTTGTCAAAAATATGTTTACACACTGATAAACATTTTCAGATGGTACAATACTTAATTCCCATAGTATCGATACTATTCATACCAAACACACTTTGCATCTTCACAAGTTCCGCCGTCACATATTACTTTTGTGAGACCTCCTCAGTAGCAGTGCAATGTGTTATTCTGAAATGGTGGCCCGTAAAAAAATTCCTGTTGACCTGTACAGAGGTTGGTTATTGCTCCTTTTTTCAGTACCACTGAAACGTTTAACATTCCCACAGCTCAGGACTCCCAGCATTCACTAAAGTAAAAAAAAATGCTTATTAATTTCTCTCGTGTTGCTCTTTCTGCACTGCTTGAGTCTCACTTTTAACTGAACTTGATTTCTGAATATGACAGAATAGTAGGATATTTTAACAACTGCACTACCTCACTAGTATTTGTATTACTGTAAAAAAAAAAATTCTGTTCCCCGATGGTAAATGGTATGGATATATAATTGCCTTTCAAATGACACAGTCTGGTGTAACTGTGAACAATGATTTGTGGGTGGTGTTCAAAATTCACTGTGAAGAGAAATGTTGAGATTATTTGAATGTGTTTATCTTGGGGAAATCCCTAAATTGTTTCTATTTGCATTTGTTTTGGTTATAAAAAATAATTTTTTTTTGTTTATAAGTTTAAAATTTAAGTAGGATTTTATAATTTTGTCTTCTCAGAATTTTAATTTCCTGTGTACTTATCAAAGTCATGGTCATGTTAATCAGGAAGAGTGTATGAAAGGAAAAAAAGGTGAGGCGTACACCACACATAGACAAGTGGAAATGGTAAGATGGGATGGATTTTACTGGTTAATATTATTTTCCACACACACAGGTGCACAGGGATGTCCTGAAAGCTGGTTTAGATATGGGACATTTTGAACCAACAAAATAAAGGAGGTCAATTTTTAAAAATCTAATTGAGTTTCTTCAGACTAATCTCATTTACAAAAATGGTTCTGTAAAAGTCTTTTTAGGGAACAAAAAATGGTTCTCCTATTGCATTACTCAAAGGGGTTCATGTGGGGTTCTTTAAACAGAAACTTACCAGCTGATTAGACCACGGCCTCTTTCTTCTTTTCCTTGACTGTACCCCAGTCAATTTATAGGCCTCTCTCCCTCGCTTTCGCCCCAGCCTGCTTTCTTTCTTTTTTCCTCTTTCTCCATGTGGAGGCATCTTGGTTTGAAAAAAAGGCACAGATGACTTATGTAGTTAATGACACCTCAGTGAGCTGTGGTTGGTTTTTCTGGGCCCTCTGTATGTTCCTCTCCTGCTGCCTTGTTCATCCTCACCCTCCCTCTCTCTTTTCACCTATTTCCCTGTATCCCTTGTCTCTCTGCCACTGTCTCCCATCTTTACCCCCCACTATCTCTCTCTCTCTCTCTCTCTCTCTGTCTCCCTCTCTCTCTCTATCTCTCTGTCAGACACAGATTTATTCTGTCTGTGATGCGTGCAGAGCTGTGCGTTGTGTGAGTGAGTGGGGAAGGGGTCAGCAAGAGGGAGGTGTGTGTACAATAAGAGATAAGATCATAAGATCATGGCTCCCCGGGGGCTTGTTTGGCCCTGTACCCGATCCATCAAACGCAAGCTCCTGGTGCCAAGGTCAGCTCTAATGAGCATTTGCTGGGGTCTTATTCTCAACAATCCGCCCCCTACTCTCTCTCTCTCTCTCTCTCCCTCTCTCTTGCTCTTTCTCTCCATCTTACACACGCACGCACACACACACACATACACAGTGTTGGAGTCCAGAAATACCTACACAGTTCATAAGCTCCTCCATATACATTGGGTCATATGGGAACTCCTGAATGTGCTGGACAGAATAGCACACAACAGCAGTTACGTGGGAGCAGACAGTTATGACCTTGAGTCTGAGAAAACACAGCTATCATGCTGATGGTCAGTCATGGTAACATTTTTGTCCTGCTAGTTATTCACTCAAACAACAGCAAGTACTTTTTATTTTTACTTCCAACATATCTGAGCTGAAAAACTGTGGTCAAACATTAATTCCCTAAACTCCCCGTACTGCCATGTACGGGCTAAAGCCTGTGTGAGCCCATATATAAGACCCTTATTCCTATAATAAACTTGCGTCTCAGCTCAGTCAAATAACTGATACTACTTATTAGTAAGTGATTAAATTAGGAATTATTGAATATTAGGCAGAGGGTGTCAGTTATAGTTATATGAGTTATAGTAAGCCTTTCAGAAAAATGTCAATTACAGGGTATCTGGAAATAGTTGGATATAATTGTGATAAAATCAATACAATGTTTTCAACAAAAAATTTACAAAATATTACATACATAATACATACACATACACATAATTTTAATACACATAGTATTTACATAATATTACGTAATATTATTTAATTACTAACAACGTTGCCAGTTTTTTAGCACACACACAATATACAAAACACACAAATGGATACATTTCTGTTGATGCAAGAGAGGGAGAGAGAGAGAGAAGGGGGTCATCAGTATAATATATAAGTTGAAATATCATCATTAAATCAAACGCTATTAAGTGCTTTCTGCAACATGCACACCTGTATCCATGCTCATACCTATTACAGGCTGTTAGTTCTAAGGGCTGCAGTGAAGTTCACTCTGGATCTGCTTTTTATAGACCCAGGTGCCTCTGTTAACACAACATCACTGGACAGGATAACACGCTTGGAGGAGACCATAAACTGGCAATAACATTACACCATCCAGCATGACGTTGAGTGAGGGGGGGGAGGGGCATCTTATGCACCCAAAGAAAATTTAGTTTTATGGTTGCACTTCATCCGCTATAAAATGTTTTGTTTACACAACCCCCTCAACCAAAATCCACTAGCTGTTGCATAGCAATAGGACGATGCACAGCCAAACAGAGTCTTCAGAGTCGTGACTTTCCTGTAAATCAGGGGTGAGAACGAAGGGCCTGCATGGCTGCAGGATTTCATTACAAACTATCATCTACACAGATACAGAGAAATGTAAAGAAAAAAATTAATAGTTGGAACAAAAGCCTGCATCCGTATGAACACGATTGTAAAATTCATTAAAAAAAACTGTTTACTCTGTATTCTGTGATAGGGTGGACATGTTATGCTGTTAAGGCTGGAAAACAGTAAATTATCTGTTATGAATGAACACAAATTTTCCTCAGCTTTTGAAGTCGGGACCACTGAAGATATAAATGATCTTTCTTCCTCTTCATCATATCATTTGATGTGACAATTCAATATTTTATGGTTAAATAAGGCTGTGATGGGGAAGAAAGTAAAACTGAAGGGCGGAGATAAATTGTTATATTTCTCTTAAAATGAATGTCAAAAGTTTCTTTATTAATACTTTTGACAGAGCTTAAATGGATGTTCATGCAGACATGTAAAATGTTTATAAAAATATAAATTCAAACATACCTTTTTCACTTTCTGTAAAATTATAATATGCCCTGTTAATTGTTAACAATTAAATATACATTTTTCCTCTTGAAAAACACTGATTGTTAAACACTGTGTCAGATTTTATGGACTGAAAAGGGACTCATGGAATGCCTGTAGGTGGTCTATGTGCACACAGTGTGTGTGGTTTATATGTGGTCTATGTGTATACAGTGTGTGAGGGTTTTTATGTGGTCTATGTGCACACAGTGTGTGTGGTATATATGTGGGCTATGTGCAGACAGTGTGTGAAATTTATATGTGGGCTATGTGTACACAGTGTGTTTTCTCCACAAATGATCTGCACACAGTATGTGTGCTTTATATGTGGTCTATGTGCACACAGTGTGTGTGAGGTTTATATGTGGTCTATATGCACACAGTGTGAGGTTTATATGTGGTCTATGTGTATACAGTGTATGAGGTTTATATGTGGTCTATGTGTATACAGTGTGTGAGGTTTATATGTGGTCTATGTGCACACAGTGTGTGTGGTTTATATGTGGTCTATGTGTATACAGTGTGTGAGGTTTATATGTGTTCTATGTGCACATAGTGTGTGAGGTTTATATGTGGTCTATGTGCACACAGTGTGAGGTTTATATGTGGTCTATGTGCACACAGTGTGTGTGGTTTATATGTGGTCTATGTGCATGGTTGGACTGACCATCTGGCATTTTCCCGGTGGGCCGAAGGCTATTTGGGCCGACACCATTTATTCACTTATTTATTTATTTATTTATTGGTCTGACCGACCAAAAAAATGTTAAATTCGTGGCCCAAGTGACACTGTGCTGATTCAATCAACTTTTTTCACGCCACCCATTTCGTGTTGGTCCCTGTGCCGGTGTGATGCCTGTCAGTGCCCGATCCGTGCCTGCCCGAGCGTTTCCGCGCATGCGCGATCAGAACGCCGTAATGTTGCTGCCCGATCGGTCTCACGAACTTTTAACTGCAGACAGCGCATTTCCGTACCCAAACATATACTGTATACATAATTTGTATTTATATAAATTATATATAGCATCACTGTATTTGAAAATATATATTTTATTAAATGGACAGATGCATAGGCACATATGCTGGACATACAGTAATTTATTTTTACATATACAGTATAAGGCTGCCTTTAAACACTAAGAAAATACATATAATGTGGAGGCCAAATATTTAGTATAAATGCAATTCCAGTTCATTCTATGTGTGTGTGTGTGTATGTAGCAATATAAACATATATTATTAAAAAATTATAATTTTAAAATTACATGTTCAAAATAAAATTACAATAGTTAACAAAAAGGCTTGTAGTACAACAGTTCCATAAGCCAATGTAAATTTCCCACTTGTGGGAGTAATAAAAAAAGTCAGCGCAGGAGTTTATTCCCTGACCACGGGCTCCTGAAACTCTCCTCTGCGGCCTATTTGTTATTTTCTTTACTGATATGGGGCTGGCCCAGTCATATCTTTACTTATCTCCCCCTTTTGGCTCTGTGCCAGTGTGGTGAGGTGGGCTCAGAGAAACTGCAAGAAAAAAATGGCACTTCAGCGAGAGGCTGCCAAATATGCCAAAGTTACATATATTTTGCTGCCGGGCCTTTATCAGCTGTAAACTGGGCTGAGTTCATAACACTTAGTTTATAAGTGATAACACACCAATAAAACAATTGTTTTACGGCCTCGCTAGTTTGTCTTGTCACTAGGGGTGAGCTCTTTAACACCTTATTATCGCTTTAACGCATTAATTACTTAATGCAGGTTTTTAAAATCCTTTTATTTTGAAAGTTCATTGTTTTTTTATGTGCATGAGCTCTATGCATATACATATATTCTGCATCTATGGCTCTATGTCTCGGCTGGTCAGGCGTCCCATTACTTTTGTCCATATTATATGAACACCTGGCCCTCGCGAAAACCAGCCGAGAGCTAGAGCACAGCGTGGACAGAAGTATTGGGACACTGACCATCACACCAACAGAGACTTTAATGACACTGCATTTAGATACACAGACTTTAGTATGGAATTGTTACCCCTTTACAACTGCTTTAATGGTTTCGCACCCATGGTCTGGACTGGTAAGTCCAGACCATGGGTGCGATTTATTGAAATTTGTTGGTATACACCTTCATAGGAGTGCAAAGATGGGTGGTGTATATGTTGTATGTGCTTTGGGCCGTTCTACCCCAAAATGCCTGGGCCATGTTTTTGTCCCAGTCTACTCCTGCTATGTACGTACAGTGTGTGGTTTCGGTATACATGATGTGCACCCAGAGTGTGTGGTTTCTGTTTACATGATGTGCACCCAGAGTGTGTGGTTTTTGTGTAGATGATGTGCACCCAGAGTGTGTGGTTTCTGTTTACATGATGTGCACCCAGTGTGTGTGGTCTCTGTATACATGAAGTGCACCCAGAGTGTGTGGTCTCTGTATACATGATGTGCACCCAGTGTGTGTGGATTCTGTGTACATGATGTGCACCCAGTGTGTGTGGTTTCTGTGTAGATGATGTGCACCCAGTGTGTGTGGTTTCTGTGTACATAATGTGCACCCAGTGTGTGTGGTTTCTGTGTACATGATGTGCACCCAGTGTGTGTGGTTTTTGTGTAGATGATGTGCACCCAGTGTGTGTGGTTTCTGTGTACATAATGTGCACCCAGTGTGTGTGGTTTCTGTGTAC
>JBBPCY010000023.1:14375705-14392904 GCA_037974405.1 Brachyalestes nurse | reverse complement strand
CATTAGCAAGCTTTCCAAATAGAACATACTAAGTACACCTGTATGATAAGTAGAGCTGATAACATTGACAATGAGTGTAGATACCAGGTGTACATGAGGAAGTGGCTCATTGGTTTAATCACTATACTAGTATTATTACAGTGAGCCCTCTATTGGGGATACACATAAAGAAAGAGTGTGGAGAGTGTAGAGAATGAAGGCCTAGGTCATCTTTCTCTACTGCCCACTTTCCAGCACTTTCCAGACACTTAATCTCTTCTCTAAAGTCTGACTCGTTAACTTTAGCCACAAAGTATACCGGAGAGGCAAAATTCCATTTCATACAGAGATTTTTATTTATTTATTTATTTTCTGTGATGGAGGAGAAACTTATTGTTTTTATATGAATTCTACTCTCCCAGCGTTCCGACCAATAATGACTTGATAAAGTGAGTGCGGTGCTATTTGCTCTGTTTTCCCTGTGTTACTCTCGCCGGTGATTGAAGCGGGCTATTTCCACACGTTGAGAGAGATGCTTAAAACCAAGGGGGCCAACGTCTGTTTGATCAAAGTTTATGTGAAATTTCCCAGGGCCACCAGGGGAGTCAGTGTTTATGAACTGTAATAAAAAGAGTCATTTTGACGCTGCGACCTCAGTGCCATGGTGGTGGGGGTGGTGGGGGGATTTGGTTATGGCTCTGTTTGCCAGAGAGAAGAGCAGTCAGCCAGTCAGAAAGGGGGAAGGGCTCAGAATCTACTAGCTATTTTCTCCACCAGCCTACATGCACCCCTTTAATTCTCTGATAAGTGTTGCTTTAATCCTGAAATGCACCCTCTGTTCATAACTGGTTATGCAAATAAGCATGAAGACAAAATGTAGGAGGGGAGAAATATCTGTGAAGAACTGAGAATAGATTAATATTTTTTCAAGTGCGTAGAATGATTTGATAACAAAAATTACCTTTAGCCAACATTCACCGACCTTTTTAAATCCTACGTGGAAGTGTACGCCTAAATTACAATTATTTGACAATTATAACTAACCAAAGTAAAATGATCATCAATAAATAATTTGCTAATAAAATGATAAATCAGAACTCAATAAACATTACACTTTCCATTTAGTATTTTTTAAATATGCCATCAACAAATAAATGGAATAAAATCAGTATAGATAAAACTAATTAAACAAGACCTGGTTAACAGAAACAGATTTTTTTGGGATGTTTTTGTTAATCTTGTTTAAGATTGTAAGTTTAAACTCTATATCTGAGTTTAAGAAATGTGACACTTTGAGAAACTGGATCCCAAACAAATCTTCCACTGAATGTGTCTTTTGAGACCTATAGTTGTTGGTGTGATATGAAGAACCCACAAATTGCCTAAATTATCAGGAGGTTCTTTAAATCTCTTAACACACAAATCTGTTTTCAAGCATGGTTCTTTAGGGAACCAGAAAATGTTTCTTGTATGCCATCGTTCAGAGAACCTTTTGTGGCACCATTTCTTTAAAGAGCATAGCTCAGAGACTGCAAAATGCAGAAGGAAAAGGAGATGATACATGACGGTTAAAACATAAAGGGTTTCTTCCCTCCAATGCACGCGCTGCTATATAAGCCGGCCTAGTTCGTGGAGCCTGCAAGAAATCGCAGTGCAGAAATCCACCAAGCTTTGCTGTGACAACATTCTTTATGTTCCTCCTCTAGACAAACTGAGTGTGGCACAAAATCAAGGCAGTTTTTGCTGTAAGCTGGCATACATACAGATTTCCTGAGTGAGTGAGAGACAGTGCAGGTGTCTCTCTGGTGCTAGAGAGCTGACTGAGAACATAATGCTGGGCTGCATCAGTGAGATTTTTAGATATTAAATGTGGATCCAAACACATCTGGTCAATTACTGATGCTTCATAATAACTGTTATTAATTTACACCTGTGTATACACACACACACACACACATACACACACAAACACACACACACAATGTCTGGAAAGAGCAGGCCTGTGCAGGACCAGGCACATAAAAATCACACAGATAGACACTTTCACATGCACAAACAGGCACATACGTGTGTGCTCACACACACACACACTCACACAGGCTGAAGCACACACTGGGAGAGGGATCTAGATTATTGAGGTAGTATCATACAGGAATAATAAAGAAGGTTCTTAAGATTTTAATAAGAATAAAATGAAACAGTAACCACCGAGGGGCCAGCAGGGTTAATCCTTTCAATATTACTGAAAATAAAATGGATGGAAAAAAAGAGTGGGAGGATAGACAGAGGAAGAAAGAGTGAGCAAGAGAGAGAGAGAGAGAGAGAGAAAGATAGGGAGAGGGAGGGAGGGATGGGGTTAGAGGAAAGGAGGTGAGACAGAGAATAATGTGGCCCGCAAATGTAATAAAAAGCTTGCTTTGAAATCAAACCAGCATTCAAACGATTGCATGAATGAGCAAGAAAAAAAACAGATAAGAAAAGCTTTCATCATGAAAACGGTGGAATTATCAAATGAGGCTCTACGCATGTTCGCACTGACACACACACACACACTCACACAGACACATGGTCCATGACCTATCTGTTCTAAAAGATTATTCCACACAGTGGCTGCGTGCTTCAGTGCTGCCTGTGTGTTTCTTCCACAGCCTGCGCTCTCTGCCTGCTCCTCCCGAATACCCCCAATGTCAAAAGCACGCGCACAGGCAGCAGATGGCATGAAACAGTTGGCACAAGTAAGTGAGCATGAGTATCTGTTTACTAATAACCCTTTAATTACTTCAGCTGGTGGAAGGGATCAAAACGGCAGCCTCACGCAGGAATAACCCTTTAGGTGGCCAGGGGGGCTTTCAGAGAGACACGAGCAAGACTTGAAGCAGAACATGAAAGGAAAAACCCGCCATATGCAAACGCTGAAAGTCTGCCGCCCTCCTATGTAATATATATGGGACGAGTTGTTGGCTGGGGGGGCATGGGCTGGGGGGGCTGGACTTGAGCTACAGTAATAAGCCGTGCTGGAGATTTACTGTACCTGAACTGCAAGTAAATGTCAAGAGAAATCCATTCATCTCACCGGATAACTTTAACCTTCTCCATTTTGTTAGTCTGAACCCACCTTATGGGCAAATATGTTACAAAAATGTTCTATTTTCCCGTTTCTTTTGAAGATTGAGTCCACACAGTCATTCTCCTCTCACTTTCTCTCTCTCTCTGATTCCCTCCCTCTCTCTCTCTTTCTCTCATAACATGAATGGGGAACGAGCTGCATTTGCCAGCTGCCCTTTTGCTTCAGCGTGCTGCAAAAGCATACATTTTAATGATGAGACCTTTTCTTTTAAATAACTACTCTACAGGAGGAAAATAAATTGCTGTTCAAGAGGAGATATTACTCTGGGCATTGTGGGATTGAAAGGGATTGGGAGGCGGAGGGGTGTGTGACCCATACATCACAGCCAACCCGTATAAATTAAGATATAAATAGCTTTATATGGAGCAATTTTACCTTAGGTGCGTGTGAGGAGATGGAATGGAAGTGTGGGCTGGGATGGAAGTGTGTTGCACTGTGTGTGCACCTGCCCTGTGTATGTGTGTGTGATGAAGGAGAGTGTGCGTCCATGTACTTGTGTGCGTGTGTGTGTGTCTGTGTGTGACACAGAAAATCCCCTTGGAGTGTTGGGCAAACAGAAAGCAGGTCGTGTAAAGGCTGAGAAGGACTAGCTTGGTTATTGTATACTCTTCCTCGGGATCTGAGTAAAGACCCCCCAGCCCTACACTGTCACCCAAGCCTCAGTGCCATCACGGGCAGCCGGCATTAACCAGAGCCCTGGCGCAGGCTCCAAAAGGAAATTAAAAGGGGATTATGGCCGCCCGACACACTGGTGGGTTTCATTGTGTCCGATTCTTATTTATTTCTCGGCACTGTATGCTGGCCGAGGGGTGAGAGAGGGCCTCACTAAACAACATATACTGGTGTATTGGTGCTGGCATCCCACTGCAATACTGTTTTTAGGCTTAAGTGGTATTGACAAATAACGCGCATCAGAGGTGGGAACAAGTCACTGAGTTGCAAGTGTCAAGTCAAGTCCTGATTCCCAAACTCTGTGTCCTACTGTAGTCAGTATGAACACTTCAGCAAATTTACTGTCATTTCAACACTAGACACAAACAATGATGGTACAACCATAGCAGAGCCTCTTTATTAATAGGCTTTTAGCAGTATGATACTATGTCAAATAAAAACGACTTAAAATTACGTTTAAAATGTAGCCGATTATCCATTTGAAATTTCTAGATCCTTGTTGCATAGATAACCATAACAGGCATAATTAAATGACAACTATTAAAACAACAGTTACTTGGGATTTAATTTAGACAACAATGCGGAAACAAAACTGAATAAAGTTTATAAACTGTCAAGTCATCGATTTTGTGACTTTGAGAGCCAACATATCTGTCTACTACTTGACTTGAGAGCCGACATTTTGACAAAAGTCACCAGTTTTCTTGTTTGTTTACTTTTGAACTCCTTTGAACACCTCCTTTGAAGCTAGAATTTGCCAGAAAAAAGACAGATATACTGCAAGAAGGGTGGGTAATTCTGCAATAGTAGTTACATAGTAATAAAGTCGTTATTTACTGGTAATAATTCAAGATTGTGACAATATTTCTATAGACACACCATAAACAAATATGGTCTATTTTGTGCTCTTTCATACATTGCATCTAGAACAGTTAGGTGTTCCACACAGCTGTGAAAGAACGAAACACTTGCAAATTAACTCCCATGGGACAAATTGTCCCATGGGACAATAACTTTTTTAAGTACAAAAATAAAACAGAACCTAGTCATGGTATATAGTGTCAGTGCAACTTAAAAATACGTCAACAGAATATGGAAAAATTGATGATTTGTATCTAACGGCACTGCACAAATAATGTGTAAGGTGTGATTTTTAGATAATGAAGAAAATCATCTAAAAAGAGCACTTTTTACAATATTCTAAAGAAGAGTTCACCATTAGTGCAAACTAAATGTAATCAAAAACTGTGATACAATTATATATTTGGAAAATATTGTGGTACTGAACACTGCCCAGCCCTTCTTTTCCCTGTTTCCAGAGACAGATTCAGATAGAAACATATCCTCCCAGTGCCTGGCACATAGTGTCAGCACTTCAGTGGCCATCAACTCCACATTAGGCGTGAAAGTGAGAGCTTCATTCAGACTAGTTGATTCTAATGTCTCACAGTGAGTGACAATGACCGTGGATTTTGTGCTATAATATAACAGATAAGCATGATTCAGAGGTTATGGTTTTTGACAGAGTCAGATTCTATATCTGTGAGTGCTGAGGAAAAAAAAATCAGTCTGTGCCTACAGTCTTTCTGCATAGTGCAGTCCAGGACCTTGGACAGTTCCTATGAATCTGTAATTAATCAGCAGTGCTGAGGTATAAGTACGATACAGTAGTCCCCTTAGGGACTAATCCTCGGTTCTGCACCCCCCCACACACTGCTTTTGGGATGTTTGTGTGTGTGTGTGTGTGTGCACAGTGGCGGTGTTATCAATTATCCAGAGCACAGTCTCACTCTGGTGCGGTGTTAAATTAAGTTGTCAGCGCTGTCTCTACGATTTCCCCCTTCACAGAGGCAGACGCTGATGGGGCCTGACGGCCGCTCGCTGGCTCTCCTCACCGGCTGCCGCAGCGCATCGCGCCTGCAATTCATCAGCACAAAAACCTAGCGCCCAGCTCCCAGAGCCCAGCGCCCGGTCCACTGGCCAAACCTGCAACGCCCGCCAGCCAGCAACAGCGCCAGCCCTGCCCATTGCACAGTGATGCTATCTGGCCTAGATGGCAGAAGAAGGGGCTGGATCACCTTCCAAAAACCCACCATAGTGAAGGAGAGCTATGAGTTCAGGCCACGTCTGCCACGAGTTCTGCACATATGAGTTCATGTGTCTATGTGTGTGTGGATTTACTGACTTTGTGGCCCCTTGTAAAGATGTTATCACCAACTATGTGTATTACTACCGTTTATTACGCACAACATTTAGCCTATCTGACCTTCAACATAACACAAAATTGTATTTCTTCATAAAAAGAGGGGCAAAAAGTAATATAAGAAATGACAAGTGACAAATCCCAACATTTTTCCTATTTTCCACTTCAGAACAACTTATTCAACACCAGTGCATGTCTTTATAACTACTTTATAACTACTTCTGCACTTCACTTTGTGATTATACCAATGAAAATGTTACGTTTAAGGAGTCAGAAATGAAGGAAAGCACTTGAATGAGTGAGTGGAGAAACATAATGAGTGCAGATGCTTTCATATCGATGTATTGCATGATATAATTAAACAGCTAACATCCTCCCACCTTCTGTAGTGTCTAAAATTGCTGAACAGAACCAGCTGACCTCGATTTTGAATCAAGATTAAAATATCTAAGCGACATTGAAAGACAGTTCATCATTGAGGCATCCATGTCAAGAGGGTCAGTCACAAAGACTGCCAGTGTTTCAAAAGTGACTAAAGTGACATCTGCATTAAGATCTATGGGAAAGATTCCCAGCTGTACATCTGCAGGGATTTTAGACCAGTGTGTTGGAGAGTGCTGTCAACCACCATTGTCAAAACACTGAGGGAAAAATGGTGTTCCTAAGTTACATTTTCCCAAGTTATAGTTTTGGGGATACACAATTTATTTACAACAGCAAAATATATGGTTTGGCACTTGACTTTTCAGGGACCTGGGCAGATGTCAACTTTTTTCACTCATGTTTTGAGAGAGAGAAAAAGAGAGAAACAGTGAGTAACGGATAGCTAGAGAAGGTTTTGGACAGGAGCTGTGTACTACAGGGACACATCCAGTCTGTATGATGGCTCCTGATCCCAGCAGGGGGAGGACCATGTGAGGGCAGAGGAGCCACTGACAGGTGCTTCAGGGTGGACAGGCAAGTGTAGGTCACCCTCTTTTTTCTCTCTCTCTCTCCTTCTCTCTCTCTCTGCTAAGTGAAAGCCTGGGGATGCAGCCAGACGAACCGGCCACCGGAATAATGGGGAACTGTAAAACAGCAGGCCGCTAAGCTCTCCATGCTTAAGTATTTATTTGTGATGAATAGTAATGATGGCACACTTACAAAGCACTTGTTTAATATGGAATGGCCTGAGAGGTGGATATCACTCCAAGTCCTTAGCGTGGAAAGTTCCCCAAAGTGCAGCAGATTCAGTACGCCTCCCATAGCCCTCCGCAACATGCTCTGTCCCTGTACAACCGTCCCTGCCCAGACGCTAAATAAAACATTACACATCATTTTCACATATTAACCCACTTAATGAAAAAAACTCAATGATTTATTTCATTTTGGCTTCCACAGTTACCCCAGCTGTCGAAGCCTGGCGCTAACCTAAATAATCGAATGATGTTCTTTTCATTCTCTGGGATTTGATTGGATGCCACATAAAAGGGGACGTTTTTATAACTTCCCTTCAAAGACACCACATGGCTTAATCAAACCAGGCCTGCAAAGTGGATGCCATTGACACACATGGGACTGATGTGCTAAGTTGCTCTTAACAGAACAAAAAATTACAATTATTCTGCTAAAACTACAATAGAATAACAGAAATGTATTAATCTCTCACCCAGAGGCGGCAAAACACCCTGGTCTCCGTCAAAGCCCTACTGCTATGAAATCTCAGGATCAAAGGCCAAAGATTTGCTGGCTGAGGCACTGGGCCAATCAAACAGACATGATCTCCAGCTCTGAGTCTTGCTCCGACTCTTTGCTCAGTAGGGAAGCCTTCACTGGAGCAGCACTGATCTGAGGTCAGTTTTCAGTTTTTTCCAATAATAGTTCAGTTTATGGTTACTTTATTTGTCCTATTTAGCCATCAAGCACTTCTAATGAAAAGAGGCTTGATGAAAGATGAGCGGTGTATATTCTAGCTGATACACAAAATAATGTACAGTTTAAATGCTCCTAGCATTGGCCACTTTGTCAGTGCCATATAGGTGCACTATGTAGGTTTACAGTTGCTGACTGTATCCCATCTGTTGCTGTATAATTTATCAACCTTCCTGTATCCCATCCATCAATCGAAAGGAATCACCACAGGACCATCACTGGATATCATTTGGCTGATGAACCACTCAGCACAGTAGTGGGACTGAAATTTTAGTGTATTTGGTGCTGGCATGAGTGTATGAGGCATTGCCCGGATTTTTTAACTCTTCAGTATTATTACTGGGTTGAGAAGACATCCAGCCAACAGTCATCCTGGAAGTTGCTATGGTCTGCCAAAGAATATCTGGCCAGTGGGGGTCCTGTGGTTGTCCCTTTCCATTTATGGATAAGGTAATCAGCGACCAATAAACTTTGCAACATCAGATAAGTTAAATTAAGCAATACTTCACTTATGTCTGGGAGGTGTTCCTGATGATGGTCTATGAGTGTAGGTGGAAAGTAAGTGGGGGAACCCATGCACCCAGCATCCTTCTCACACCCCTCCAGCCCAGGACAAAAAGCCCCATGCTTAATGGGGCACTCAGACGATCCTGGGCCATGTTTTAAGAGCTGCCACCTGGCCAAGAGGAAGAGAAAGCCCAGCAAATGCAGAGACACATGGAGAGGAGAGAGGAAACGGAGCACAGGGTTTAACGCTTCTGTTTGCCAGTGTTTCTTCCTCTCTCTCTCTCTCTCTCTCTCTCTCTCTCTCTCTCTCTCTCCCACACTTTCTCTCTGTTTGTGTTCTGTGGGAGTGAGAGCACTATGCCATGTTGCAGCATGCGCGCACTGTGCCAAGGACGACAGGGCAGAATTAACCCCTGAGTGGAGCAGAGCTAACCAGGCAGGAGCATTACTCTGAGCTACAGGCAGCAGAAGAGCTTAGCCTTGGACTATCCCTGACCTGCTCCTGGAGTTTCCTTACAGGCTTTTTCCCTCACAAAAAAATATCCAAACTAAACTCAATTACCAGAGATGATCCAAATCATGATAACGGTTTGACATCTGATAGGTCATTAACGTTCGTCTAATGAATTATCTGTAAAATAATTCAAATAAAAAAATGAAAATAACAAAAAACATAAGGTTAAATGTGAAGGGCTTAGCCCAATTCCCAGATAAGTGCTAACTGTATATAAATTAGGTCAATATCTAAGCTAGTGTTACTAAAGGTGTGTAAATTAATTTATTTCCTAATGACCCCTCTATCCTCCACTTAAAAAGGTTTGTACATTAATATGTGCAAAAAGTTGCCTGTTTATCAGTTGTATCCACCATACAGGTGTACCTGGTAGGTTTGCAATAATTTATTTCTGCCCATTTACCCCCCTCTACCCCATCCATCAATGGGAAATGGACCACCAAAGGGCCACTGCTAAGCAGATGGACTATTCTTAGTACTTTTTAATAGTTTGTGTTGCAGTTTTTAGTGTTTAGTTCTGTTTGTGTTGCACAAATAATCTATCAGACAGCACCATCTATGTACCCTCTATATACACTTCATAGGCTACAGATGATCTTGTTCCACGCACATCAATTGAAGTTAACCTCAAATCCTTCATCAATGGCCATGGTTTCTGACCATAGGACCACTGTTTTTTGGACATTTTTTGTGGACTATTTTCAACCCAGCAGTGATACTGAGGTTTTTAAAAATCAGGTTATGTAGCAGCTGCTGCTAATAACAGGGCTAAGCAAACATGGCAAACTCGAAGCTTAGTGCCCGTGGTCGTCTGCTTCCAGTGCAGCCCAAGTCACTGTGCACGATTGATTTTATATTTAATAACAAAGCAGAATTGCTGAGGTGTAACATGGAGCATAGATGAATGGGTATTTCTTTAATGAGTTGCTCATTAAGAGGAATAATTCAGCAGACAGAATGTTTACTCAAAGACACGCAGCAGTTTTCCCATCAGGAGGTGCACATTTGATGCCTGAGGCCTTAATCAAAATGAGCAAGCAAGTATGCTTAGCAGGGTGAGACAGCTAAATACACATGTAGAAACTAAACACTGCTCTTTGGCCTCCCAAGATAATAATTTGGGACAGTCTTGCTCGACACAATGTATCACTAACTGGCAGGAGTGGGCAATATGACAATATATTATCATGATAAATTACCCTTTGGTATGCACGACATATATTTTTCTTACTTCTAGAGCACTGAACAGCTCTGTATCATCGAGAAGACAGATTAAGACTGATTATAGTTAGTTAGTAAACAACAACCGCTGCATAGTAACAGCTTCCACATAAAGTCCATGGGATTAGTAGCAACTCTGGTTAGGGGAATGGGCACCACTTGGTGATTTATGGTGGATGGACTTGTCTGGAGGACTGGTGAGCAGGAGACCCCAGTGATCTGTTCTAAAGTACAAGTGAGCAAGAAATTCTGATGATTTTCAGGCTGAAATGGCAGCTGATCCCCTTGAAGAAAGGAGACAAGATAATAAAGGGTTAGTTTATTATGATTTTATAGAGTACAAAATACAAATGCAAAGAGAGACTCCAGCTTGCTATAAAAGCCATGTTAAAAAGGACGGAGCAAAGGGGTATCACAGACATGAGAGGTCATTGAGACACCAGTGCTCCCTACTCAACTATCAACAAACTTGAGTGATTACTTGAGAGCACCACTTCAGTTTATTTCAGATCTCTATATCCATGAACTCCCACATCTGCACCTTTTATCTAATGTGAAAAATTATTTACCGAAGGCCAGATTTAACAAGTGGGTTTTCAGTCTAGACTTGAAAACCGAGACTGTGTCTGACTCTCGAACATTAACTGAAAGATTATTCCAAAGCTGTGGGCTTTGAAAAGGCTCTTCCTCCTGCTGTAGCATTCATAATTCTGGGAATTAGTAAATAGCCAGCACAGTTCACAGAGGTGCTCAGAGCCAAAGCCATTCAGGGCTTTATATGTCAATAGTAGAGTTTTGAAATTAATGTAGAATTTGACAGAAAGCTAAAGTAGTCTTGATAAGATCGAAATAATGTGTTTAGTATCCTGGTTCTAGTGGGAAATCTAGCTGCCACAATTTGGACTAGTTGTAGGTTTCTATTGGAACATCCAGATAGAAGGGCATTACAAAGGTGTAAAATATTTTTTTCTGCTTCATTTAAGATGTTTCTTATCTTTGCAATACTTAAAAGGTGTAAGTAGATTGCAATTGATAGTGATACTGAGATTGTTCAAAGCTGATATGGGGGAAACTTGTTTCTGGCAACTTTTTGACCTAAAAGAATGACATCTGATATTTCAGAGATTTCTTAAACACAGTCTTATTTAATATATGTTTATCATCTTGTTTGACCAATCTAGTGTAGACTGCATACTGGTGGAAGCAAGTATAATAGGGGCCTTAGAACAGAACCTTGTGGGACACTATATTTTACTTGGGTGTGTACTGGCGTTTCCCCATTCACACTTACAATCTGGTAACAGATGGTGAGATATGATTTGAACCAGGACAGGGCTATTCCTGTGACCCCAACCTGGATTTCCAGGCTGTCTGAAAGATAAGAGGGGTCAATGGTGTCACATGCCATATTAAGGTCAAACAAAAACATAGCTTTCAGCAGACAGTAAAGATAATTTACTATCTTTACTAGGACTGTGTTAGTGCTGTGATGAGACCAAAGTCCTGATCAGAACTTTCTGTACATAACATGCAGATGCAGATATGAACATAACTAATGTGGCACAGCTTTCTCTGAAATCTTAGATACAAATGGTAGATTAGAAGTGGGTCTGTAATTTGCTAGCTTACATGGATCAAGATTTGCTTTCTTGATCAGTGGCTTAATACCTGATAGTCTAAAGGCTTTTGTTATATAGCCAAGGCTAAGTCAGGAGTTTTTATTACAGATAAGACTTCCTTAAGTAAGCCTGTAGGAATTTAGTGTGATTTTGATGAGGAGGTAATCATAATAAGCTCTACTACCTGCACTGAGTTATGCATTTTATCTGTTTTAAGTTGTTTTTTAGCTGTTCCAAATATATCAAATATCATGACAATTATATTCTGAATGATATTTTAATTTGGTCGTATCACCTGTCCTTAATGGTCAGGCAAAGCTGTTGTTTGCATGCTTCAAACAAGATGATAAGTCTGCTTTCGTTCCCATCATGCAACATAACTCCACATGAGGCTAGAAATATTTAGCTCGACCAGACCACCGGTAATTAATGAATAATTAACAAGCCTCTTTTTCCTCAACCTTTGTTCCAGTCCATCAAAGATTGTGGCAGTTAATCCCTTTCTTATATAAATAGCTCTTTGGTGTGGAAGGTAGCAGCCGCACGGCGCTCTAACCCTTCTGTCCCTGAAGCTGCAGCCAGGATAAGCTGTGAGTGTGTTGGATTGGCACGCGGAGCTGCCCAGGGCCTGCCGCTGAGCTGGCCGCCAGTACAGATGGAGGGCAGGGCTGGGCAATGCCAGCTTGTCAGTCGGATTAAAACGACTCATTTATTCACTGAAGTATCGTGCAAAGCGACTGGGCCAAAGCAGGGTGGCATGGAGGGGATGAGCGAGCGAGAGCCAGTGGGCAGGGGAAGGGAGGGGGGGAGGGAGTAGGGGGCAGTTAGAAAATGAGAGTGGTTCCTAAACTAAATGACCCCCTCCCAAGCCTCTTTCGCTTTCTTTATCCCCACCCCACTTTCTCTCTCTCTCTCTCTCACTCGTTCTGTCTGTATCCCATTACTTATCTTTCTAGGGCTGCCAGAAGCCATTATGGTGGTGTGCGGAAGGTGGCCAGCGGGGTGGCGTCCTCCAGCGCCTGGGTGACAGATTGCTGCTCCGCATTGGTGGCGGAGGAAGGCGAGGGCGGAAGCCGATTGGCTCCGGCGGGTCAGGAAGTGGGCACTGAGGGAACGGCAGAGTGGCGGAGGAGAAATACAGGGAGAAGACGGGTGAGCGAGGATGACAAGACCTGGCTGTGTGACCTTTAGCATCAGGTGAGTTCCTTAAAGGGCCATGAACCCTGTTTTTAGGAGGGAGCCTGGCAGAAGAGGGCAGCATGGAGCAGCAGGGGCTGGACCTGGTGCCAGCGCCATGGAGAGGGCAGGGGCTGAGTGCCCACCCTCAACCCACTGCCCTCTTTGAGCACTTGTATGACCGCAGCACCATTTAGCCATCTCATATCCCATACCGACTGTAAAAAGCACCCTTTAGCCATTCTGTATCTCCACATTTTACTTTCACATTTACTTTTCCAATGTCCTTAGCACATGTCCCTATTTGTAGTTATCTTTTCATTTTGCATCTTTTTGCATTTCATTCCTCAGTGTAGCTCCAATGTCAGCCTGAGTAACTGATTAAGCATGACTCTTTATATATGCTGGGCTTGGAGAGCAAAAATGAAAGGTATTGATATTTATCATGTAGAAAAAGTGACCAGTAAAGCTCAACATAGTTTTTTAAGAAGGGCTTGAACTTGTGCATGTCTCCAGAGTAAAAGATTCACCAGTTAGCTACCACTCATGAACTTCTATTAATCAGAAGAAGCAAAAGAAGCCAAACTTCTCAACCTTCCCTGACAACAGGTCCTTGTTTGATCTTGCAGAAACACAAAATAACATGAGCTGCAGAAAATTAAAGCCAAACATCCTTGACTACATCACCGAAATCGGGCATATCTGGTGTCTAGAGTCCATAGTATCTAGGGGAGCAAGTTGAAAACTCTGATGACTCTTTAAGTGACTTTCAATGTCAAGACTTTCTCGAGCAATGATGTTGCACCAAAACTGCTTGCTTTTTGCTAGACATCACTGACTCTCATGTTCAGGCAGTAGACAGCAGGCTGTCTAACCTCATTCCTGGAATATCATTCCTGGAAAATCAGAAGGACTTCAAATAGACACTGATATAAAAAAAAAACCTTATACTCAATACCTAATGTATCTTGGATACTGCCTTATGCATATTTTCCGAGGCCTGGAAGAGTCTACGAGGTAGCACTGGATGAGGTGACATTCACCTAACACCTCGATCACCTCCATGCCAAAAATAGACTCTGCAAAGAAGCACAGCATGAATTGCTAAGTAATAAAAAAAGAAACTTTTCTCATGCAAGTATCTGAAAGGAAAAAACAATGACCTTTTAGTCGGTGGAGAAAATGTCAGGGAAAAAAGCAGGCCTGCCGCCGATCTTGCCACAGCTGTGCTTTTCTGTAGGGTAGTCTGTCCCTCGCACAGCCTGGAGAGGATAGCGTCAGCTGAGTAATAAGAGGAGAAAGTGTCACAGGCAGGTTAACCGTGGGATCGGTCAATGCCAGCAACCCTGCACCTCTCAAATCCCCCTCTCTAGTGTCACTGGCAGGCCAAGAAAGAGAGACAGAGAGGAAAAGATCGAGAGAGAGAGAAAGAGAGACAGAGAGGGTGATGTGTGGGGGATGATGCTTGGAAAGGTTTTATCGGGTCTAATTACTCCCGATAGCTGTAATTTACAGGTTGGCAGCAGGAGGAAATCGGCAAGATTCACACTTCCGCAGGTCAGCATCTGTCGTCATTACGACATGAGGCTCGCCCGACGGCCGGTCAGCGAGCCTGAGGAACAGTAAACAACAAACCGCATGTGACAGATTAGCGGTGCGGGCTAAAGGACCTTCCACTGACACATCATTCCTCTCACTCTGCGAGTTTGTTTCGCGGCAGCTGTCACCAATAAAACAGAGAGGCAGCAGAGGGGCAGGGGGGGAGTAGGATGGGGAAAAGCTGCCGGTGGTTTTTGTTCCAGTTCCAGGGAGATGGGTGGCAGGAAAGGAGGGAGATGCTGAAAGAGTGACCTGTTTAACAGTCTGTCCTTAGTTTGCACAGGAATATGTATTCACCTAGGAAACATCAGGGCACCATTATGTCAGGAAATTTTCTGCTGACTGTCTTATAATTAGCCGCTAGGGTGCTTTGTTTTTTTTAGGTCTGTGCTACAAATTGCAGGTGCCAGCCACATGTGGTACTTTAAGTTCCATTTGCAAACTGCGCGTGTGGCACAATAAGTAGGATAAAGAGGAGCTAAGCATTTAAAAACAGAAGGCCTACTGTGAACTATTCCGCACATTGCTTGGCCTGTCCAAACCATTCCAGTTACTAATGGTTCATCTGGGGTGTGTGCAAATAATGTATTATATTCACAGTTTTTATCGAATCATTTGTAACTGTTATTAAATAGTACGTATATTTGAAGAATAAGCCTTATAAGGTTCAAGCAATCATTAAAATGTTTGTGCCTATGTAGTTTGGTGTAAAACCTTTAAGTGGTGTAGGACCTACATTATGCTGAGCCTTAATGGTTCTTCAGCATCTCATTACCACCATCCAGGGAAAGGAACTGTAGATATGGTGGTGCTACTACTGCTTTTGGCGCTTTGATTTCAAAGAAAGTGAGGGTTAAAGAGCAATGAGATGATGGAGTCAGCCAAGGATCAGTGCTGCTTCTAACCTCTACAACCCAGGGTTTCCCAGGCCCTGGTCTATTTACTCCACTGATGGATTCTGGCAGGGAAAGTTTTCCTTGACCTCCTCCTGAAGGACACCTGGACTACTGCCTCATTCACTCAAACCACAAAAGACTATATATCATCGCCGTCTCCATCCAGTATGGAGAATCTAGATTGGTGTAATGAACTTTCAAGGGTCACTTGTTGATTACATCCCTCTTCCTCAAGGTGTTCAGCCTGCAAAGATGTATTGGGCCTCTATAAATCAAACTCCCACCCCTTCAATAAAAATCTCATTTGGATCAGTTACTCTTTCCCCACAGTTAAAGCAGGAGTTTGAGAAGTTCATGAATCTTATGAACTGCTAGTTTCAGGTTAGGAAAAACTTGTCAAGGACACTCTCCGGGGCCGACCTAAGTGCTCTCTTTCTCAGTTGCCTGCATTTTGGCCCTCCTTATTGGCGAGTTCACAAAGGCCTCACCCAGTGCTGTCCAATCACCAAATCCATCCATTAGGCTGTCCGGCAATGGGCAGAGCCTGGCAAGGATCTGTCCTGTCTCATATCGAACAGCAGAGTGGCGGTGAGCTCTGTGTGCCAGCCTCCAGAGCGCCACTGCTCCCACAAGTGCCATATGGGCAGCCCAGTCCTGTTCCATTAGTGCGGGTGAAGTGGGGGTGAGAGCGGACCGGGGCCTGGTCCTCACGGCCCTCCCTTAACACAGCCACAGGGCATGCCCTGCCCAACACCAGCTGCCAGCAATAGGCCTATGGACAGCCATGCCTCATCTGACCTAGCTCCACTCACAAGCAATGTACACAGTAATTAAAGGACAGTGGGCAGGAAAAAAAAGCTTGCTTTTGGAAAATATTTTATATTTACATATTTAGCAGATGCTCTCACATGTAGTATGTCCTTCAAAATACAGGTCTCCAAAATGGTTCTTTGAAGAAATGCCATATAAAAACTCTTGGGTTAAGAACCTTTCGATTGATATTTCTCTTCATTGCAAATGTTCAGCACCTGGTAATATAGTAAGCCAGGTAATATAGTACTGCCCAACTCATGCTGCATTTACATATATTGTTTCATGCCTTATGGAGTCACACAACTGATAGCAACAGACACTTAAGGAAATGATAGCAGTGTTACTGGGGGAAATCGACGGATGTGAGAAGTAAGTTTAGCAGTATTGATTGACCCCAAAAATCAAATTGCATTGAATGGCAAAACTTCGGAAACGGCTGCAGTGCGCTTAGAGAGAGAAAGAGTGAGAAAACTAAACCACTGATCTGCTTTGCATATTGCCTCTGTGTTGTCTACTACACCATCCACCCTCTCACAAAATATATTTAAAAATACATTACAAAACTAACAACCTATTGAAAAAACGCCCATCTTAAATTGCTTCAAACATTCAGCCAACAGAATGTAAATTACTGTGTTGTCCATGTGGATAAAACGAACGTTTTCAAACTCAAAAGAAGAGGTGCTAGTGGACATGGAGTCCTGCTCTCAATAAAAGTGGAAAAAGAAGGAGCTTACTGTCACAGATGTACTGAAATGTACACCACCTAAGGAACTGAAACATCTTTTGCACCTGGCCTGAAGGAAAGATGGCAAGAGAGAAAGGTGAGCAAGAGAAAGAGAAAGAGAGAGAGGGATAGAGAGAGAGAGAGAGAGAGAGAGAGAGAGAGAGGGATAGAGAGAGAGAGAGAGAGAGAGAGAGAGAGAGAGAGAGAGAGAGAGAGAGAGAGAGAGAGAGAGAGA
>JBBPCY010000023.1:14353609-14364438 GCA_037974405.1 Brachyalestes nurse | reverse complement strand
CCTTGAGCCTCCAATCTCTCTCTCTCTCCTCCCCTCTCCCTCTCTCCCTCTCGCCTCCAATCTCTCTCTCTCTCCTCTCCTCTCCTCCTCCCCCTCGAGCCTCCAATCTCTCTCTCTCTCCTCTCCTCTCCCTCTCCCCCTCGAGCCTCCAATCCTCCTCTCCTCTCCTCTCCCCCTCTCGAGCCTCCAATCTCCCTCTCCTCTCCCCCTCTCATTTCTCTCTCTCTTTGGAGCGTCCAAACTCACTTACCCCCTCTCTTTCCCTAACTGTGGCCTCCAAACACTCATTCTCACTAACCGTAGCCCCCAAACAGTCTGTTGTCGAAGCTGCATCTCACTTATTTTAAAGAATGTCACTCGATCCTAGCCGTCTGAAGCGATAGGTCTTGTCAGGTTCTGATTAACCAGTTTACTGACCAACTCCAGAACAGTTTACATCTGGTGGTACAATAGCTAACGCTAGCTAATGCTAAAAACAATACAACAGAACATTAAATTTAGACTGGGTCTAACGGAACCGCCACAGTGGGTCAGGCAGGGAGAGGCCCCCAAACGATGCCGTATAAGAACATAAAATCAAATATCGATCTGATTTATCTCGTTGAGAACCACAAACTCAATGGCAATGCTGCTCGCTAGTGATGCTAGCCCTACCTAACGTTACTGTAATTGACCCTTCTCCCTGTGCTTGATAAACGAAAATATTTCTCAGTGGAAATTGGACCGAAACCACCCTGGTGTGAGTGTGCCGAACGAGCCACACAAGGTCCACCAAGTAGCCAAAGAGGACCAGAGACGAGAGTAGGCCTTACGAGCCCCGTTGCTCGAATGAGAAGAGACCCAGCTCGAGGAGTCTCTCACTGGCCCACTCCATCTTCAGACACCCGGAGGCTAATTCTATGCAAACGCTAAACTGCCTTTTCAATTCAGTCGCAAATTCCACGCCATACCAGAGTCTCTCGACTTTCTGTAAGTGATGCAGAGGGGCTCAATTTGAGCTCTCGGATGCTGGTGATTTTATAGAGGCTTGATAATCTCTGTACATTGAAACCAGAGTTCACTCAAGAAATCGAACCACCGCTACTACTAAACTGCCAGACTGGAGGACCTTCAGGAAGGTGGCAACAGCCACCCTGTTCTCAGCCTAAGGAGCCCCCACCACATACAACAGCTTCACACCACACTCCGTCCAGGCTACACTGTCCTTTCATTTTAACTTTAAAATGCTCAGGGTTCCACACTGTTCTCAGCTTAAGGAACTTCCCACTCATGAGTCATTATTGGAAATTTCTGGAGTTCAGAGCAAGTCATCGAATAAGCATGTTACATGCAAGTTCTGAATTTAGTTCTGAAATTTGGTAAATATAACAATGTCAGACACGAGACAAATGCTAAGTAGCTAAAACTACTAGTTTGAATTCAATGAAACCACTTTTCCCTAATTACAAAACAGAGGTAAAGCAAGCTGGACTAGAGTAAGACTGGGTTTTAGGTTCTCAGTGTGGGGCTATCTGAACTTGAATTTTGCTGCTTGTTACTGAAGAAGCTTCTCTAAGGGGCCTGTATCAGATACTCAATGCAGTTCAACCATGTTTTGTAGTTGGACTAAATCAAAACTCTTTCTTCAGACCTTTTAACAGTCAGTGTTGTGTTCACAGGTGGGTCCCGAGGATGAAGTGAAGGAAGCCAAAAGAAAGCTAGAAAGATCTCCCGATCCCATGGAAAGGCAGCTTTTTCTGATGGACACTATCATGAATCCCCAAATTGAGCCTGTCCCAGGTGTGAGGATGGTCAGCTGGTCACCCTCTGGCTGTGATGTGAATGGCCGCTGTGTTTTGGCCTGCCTGACAGTGGACTGTCGCGTCACCATTCACTACAGCCCCGAACATTTGCGGTGGTCAAAGCTGCTGGACCTCACCCAGTTATATGGGGACATACTGAAGTCCAGAAACTACCCAAGAGGTCGTGACATTCCTGGGGGTTCTCTGGATGACCCTGATGAGCTGAGGAGAAGATACTATATGCAGGCAGCTTCGCACATAGAGTGGTCATTTTTGTGCACCACACGTGAAGTTGATGGCAATCATGAAAGTAGAGACGTTCACACAGTTATGCTGGCAGTGCTGATGGAGAACACGGATGTTGTCATATGGCATTTTCGCGTGCCCATTCGGGGGAGTACTTCGTTGATCAACTACAAGATTATAAGAAGTAGCCTTCCTTCGGCAAGTACTCTGGCTTGGTGGCGGTATGAACAAGGTGGACACAAGGTGAGCGGCATAATTGTGGGCAGTTCTGTCGGCTGTGTAACGATCCTACCTTTCAACGTGATTGCTGTGACGGGCTACTACACCATCAAGACGAATGTGGTGCTGTGGCCGATGGAGGACAAGATCCCTGTAACAACCATCAAGAGCCTTCCACTTTACCACCCGCACCTTAAGTGTAACACTAGCTTGATTCTGGTGGCACGAGGTCCGTATTTGTTGTGGAGCTTGATGCTCGCCAACAATGTTGGTCTGACCATTCACAATGCACATGTGACCAACCTCCACACCATGTCCATCACCGCATTGAGCACAAGCCACCATGAGCGCTCGGTCTACACCTGTTCCATGGATGGGTCGGTCAAAAGGCTCACGGTAGTCTTCACAGACACTTCTATTTCATTCAAGCAGCAGGAGTTAATTCTACCTGAACGACTGCGTGGAGGGCAGTTGCATGGCATCTCTGTCAGCCCAAATGGAGCCTACCTTGCGCTGGGTTTCACTGAGGGCATAAAGAATGGCTTCCACCCAGTGACACGGAGCTACCAGGTAAGGGTGCACCATTATAGAATGGTGGAAGGTGCCAATAACTGATGGTTGTACTTTTTTCAAAGCTAGATTAAGAGTTCACAGTATCCATGAGATGTAGTAAGCTTAAGGCTTCTGCAAGTTTTCAGGACAGGTTTTCTGTTATGCTGTCACGTTGAAGGATTATTCATTGGTAAATAACACTGGTTAATGCACACTCCCAACTATCAGGTGCAGCTTTTGACACTGAAGACTCCTGATGAGGCTGCAGTACTGCTCTTGGAATCACCGGTGCCAAACCTCTACAGGCAGACGGATCTGCTGGACTTGGTGCGCTGGCAGGTGCTGATGGACAAGTGCATCTCTCCGTTCCTCCAGGTTGAGCTGGACAGGAGAATGCATACCTCCAGCTCTGTGTACCTGTGGCGCTTCAAGATCTTTGTCCTCCGTGTCCTGTACCAGTCCCTGCAGAAGGTGCCAGTGGAGGCCCGCTGGAGACCTGCACAGCAGGGCGAGAACATGCTCCTGGCCAACGGAGAGGACGGCGGAGAGGACAACGCCTTTGCCCTGGGGGAACCCAGACAGAGAGGGGCTGAAAATGAGTTCGCTGAAAAAGTCAGATTGTTGATCCAAGAGGCGGAGACCCACCTGACCCGTGAGCACATGAAGAAGGTGCTTGGAGATATGTATCTCCACACAGCTGTTACTGAGGGTACCAGTGTTCCCACCAGAGGGCTCTGTGACTTCCTCCTCCGTGACCTTAACACTGATGACCGAGCAGCTCAGGTGAGTGTACTTGTTCCTCATACTGTCATGCTAAATGTAAATGCACTGTATGGGGTTGTCATGTGTGTATACACAAATGCGCACAAATATAAAGACAAATGGATGTATGTGGTGTAGATTGTAAAGCACTGCCTTTGAATACTGAAACATGTTCACATCTTTGAGGAGTGTTGTAACATGCAGATTCATTCTAATGCTCCATAGAACATTAAATCTGTAGAAAACTCAAATAACTTGCAGATACTATGACACTAATGTGTAGATCATGAACTTTCGTCAACCCAAATGTCGGCATGAAGTGCAAGTTATCACATAGTAAATATTGTCATTAACTTTTATTATGAATTCTGTTATTATAGAAGGTGTAATCCTTTCACATATTAGTTGAAAGGTTAGTCTCAAATATAGCAGTGGCATTAGATTTGTACTATAAAGCGAAGAGAAAAGGGCAGATAGACTGTAAACAGAGTTTGGCTCTAAACTATTATAGTAATATGTGGGCTTTATTTAAGGTTGGTGATGTGTTTCAACTGTTTGCACAAAAAGTAATCTAATGCATAAGCGCTCTGGGGAAATAAGGAGGCACAACAGGAAAATGTGTGCTAATGGAAGAGGCAGTGCACAAGTCTGATCCCAGCATATACGGTGATGGAGTAGAAAATACATAACCAGGGTGTCTGGGCTCCTTGGACATGTCCTGTGTTCTTTTTTTTTTTTTTTATGGCTAGCAAACATTTCATGAATGTTCTGTTATGTCCCATCCATAGGTTGTGGTTGGTCATGTACTGAAAAAGATAAACAGGCAGAGGTTCCCAGAGTACTGCACCCTGTGTGGGGAGGAATTGCCCTTTACTGACTACAAGAGAGCTATGTGCAGTAATGGACACATCTGGCTCAGGTAAGTCTCACATTGATGACCTTAACATTGGTTGAGCAATTTATGAACATTGGCCATTAGTAGTTGTGAGCTTTGGGATGCTACATATAGAATCAGTCAAAATTCTTGTATAAGGCAGCTGGCTGTCAGTGGTTAGGGTGTTTGCCCCCACACACTGCTCCCCAGGCGCTGTGTTTCTGACTGCCCACTGCTTCACTTGGTGAATGGGTTAAATATAGAGGAAGAATTTCATCGGTCACTTTAAAAACACAGTGAACTTTGATGATTTGTCAGTCATAGACCAGTTTTTAGATGTGTTTGCGACGGTGAATGGCGTTTACTGCCCCTAATGTTAATGGAGAAGTGATGGTTCATGTGCTTTTTGTCCAGCAAGTGTAATGCATGGCTGAAAGGTTTCCTTGAATGTTTCCTCATCCCTCGGCTTGTTTGTCCCCTGTTTCCCTCATAGGTGTCTGCGGTCCTTTCAGGCCTGTCAGGATGTCGGTTATCGCCGCTGTATCAATCTGGACAGCGTTGCTACTCTGCCAAAGCCTGTTGGTAAGTCCTGTTCTATCCTACCATAACACATACATTAAGTTACTCGTAATACCACAGCGCCCACATTCATATGCTAAAAATTATCAGTCGCAGGAACACATTCTTGACTCCTTTGTATAGTATCTTAAACCCCAGGAGAATTTATTCACAAACCATTACTCTTCCTAATTTTATGCACATGTAAAACTGGCACATTAAAACACGTGCCCACATGCGCGCACTCAAATTCACTTCAGAGCTCCCCTGTTATATTCAGCTCCACTGCTAAACTGGCATGAAAAATGCAGCCGCTTCTACCTGATTCACATAAGCACAAGATGCTGTTTGGAACTCCACAAACACATTTACCCTGTCTTTATTTCTTACACGAACACATTTATGCTGCTTCCAGCACTTCACACTAACTTGCCTCTAGTGCCTAACAAACCTTTAAACTTCCTCTAAAATGTCACACTAACACATTTTCCCTGCTTCCAGTGCATTAAACAAATACATTTATCCTGTCTTATACCTCACAGCAACGCATTCACCTTTAAAATCTTACACCTGCACATTTGCCCTGCTTCTAAATCCTCACACCAACACACTTATCCAGTGTATAATATTACAGGCAGGACCACACGAACACACACAACACACATTGACATCAGCGCTAATTAAACATTTATGGACTAACGAAACCCCAACTCTCTGCCTGCTTTGTGAAAGGACAGGGGGTGACAAGGTGAGCCCTAGCAATGAAACACAATCATGGAAAACAACAATTTGATTGCGGGGTTGTATTTGTTACGGATGGTTTTTACGTCACTTTGTATGCCTCTCTAAGGTTTCTTCTCCCTTTGCTTCTCTTTATAGACCCAGAATGGGTGAAGAACATCATCAAGGGACCGTGTACCTACTGTGATGCGCCACTTTTGTGACACGCTGGAGGTCACCCTCACACTGCCTGAAGCTGCTGACCTGAACTACATCTGAGGATGCGACATCTGAGTGTTTGTTCTGTTTTAACTTTTCTTTTAACCAGAAGTCAATAAAGGTTTTAACCTCTAACCACGTTAAATAAGGCTTTTGGGGGTTTGGGTTTTTTTGTGGGTTTTAAAAAAAAAAATCTTAGTCTGAACATTTGGTCAGTACCAGTTCTAGCCATAAATGCGCATTCCTTGCTGTTCCCTTAAAATGTTCGTGGTCTTATGCAGTTGACACTACTTTTTGCCGTAGATATGCATGCCCCTTGAAGCCACATTGTGGTGTTTCTTAATTGGCTTTGGAAACATTTCCACGAGCAGCAGCCTTCCTGCTTCTGATGAACTTTATATAGGCGGGTTGTGGAGAGAGAAAAGGCATACAGAAAAGGGAGAGATGCAGTGAGATGGCGGTAAAGTGCGTTTTAAGACTGATTCAGTCTTTCCCAAGGGACAAGCCTCTAATGAGATACCAGAGTAATGAGGTGTGGGTTCTAGCCACAGATGTGATTCTCATTTTAATTAAGAGGGGGGCGGTTAGAGTGCATATTGTTAAATATAGTTAACCCTCTTTTTGAGGAACCACAGGGAATTTCTACTGACCATGGATCTTGACCGACAAATCCCCAACCTCTAGAGTTACACAGGGGTCAGTGTCACAAGATAATGGCTGGATCTAAGGCCTGTTGGGGCTGGACTTTTTGCTCCATGTACCCTCTCATCCGCAACTGATCTAACCGCTTACCTTGCTCCCTCTCTGGTCACTAGATGATCCTTTCCCTCCAGGGCTGTGGTTGTATAAGATGAATGGCCAGATAAGAATGTATGATTCCAAATATTTGCCTCACAGTTTCTTAGTTTAGTTCCTTTCTCATGATGTAAAAGCTACTAGCTGGTGTTCGTGTTTTTCCTTTGCTTTTAAATTTGTTCTCTTGGTGGTAGAAAAAGTGTGGACTTAAGTCATGTCACCATAAAACTGCCTGCCAAATGGAGTGGAAAATGTGGGCCGATGCTCATCTGCAATATTTTTTTAGGTGTATGTCTGAGAGCCAAAAGAACTGCATCTAATAGGACTTGCATTGTAGAGAAATTACATGTTTCCATTTGGTTAGAAATGCATGAACGTATTGTAGCACAGCTGGCAAACATTCTGCTTCTTTGGGGTTGTTTTACTGGGCTGCTGGTTCTCACACTAATGATTCTGCATTCCTACCCACACGGTTTCTCATGGTTGTCCCAGATGATTTCATTACAAGATCATGTGTGGGTACAGCTGTGAGGAAGTTTTGGGCTAAATGTTGGTAGCAACATAGAATTGTTAGGGAGGGAACAAACTGAGAGCTCGAAGTTGGTGGTGAGATTGTGTATGTAAAAGCTTGTCATTAGCTTGTGCTTGTAAGGCACGATAGCATGGCTGGGAAAGTCCTCCAAAAACTTCCAGCTAAGCATGTGAATGTGTATCTAGTCTAGAGAACACATTACATGCAAGTTGACGATGGGTTCACTGGTGTGATATAGCCAAAGTGCAAATGATGTGGGAGGATTAGCCCGAAGAGATAAGCAGTGAAAATGTTCAGTGTTGTACTTGCAGTATATACTAGACATAATGCAGAAGCAAAATGTTGCACTGTGATGCTAAACATGCGACATTTTGTTCCCCCTGACTGCAATTTACGCTATTTGCCAAATGTAACCGGCCCTATTGTGTGATGTGCTATGCTCATAGGTGGAGATGGAGTCTGTTGAAGAGGTTAGCTGTGTTTAGGTGGAACCTCCTACCTCTTTAATATGAAGATTTGTCACAAAGCATTTCTACAATAATTAGTTACCCTGCACCTCTCCTTTGTGTGCACTCTCTCAACACTTTAAAAAGAGGTTTCTCTCCCCCTCCCATGACCTTTGTGTCTGTGGCTGAACTGGATTAACTTTTAAGGTGTCATTTTTTTAAATATGTATTTCCCCTCAAGATACTGTGCCCCTGGTTTGCTGAGCCAAAACCTTTCAATTCTTTTAACTTCCCCAGTATTTTGTTTGTACTTGTTTTGTTTAATTCTATAGAACAACACTGTATAGTGTTAAGATGGTGCTGCTGTGGACTTCAGGTGCAGTTTCATTTTCTGCAACTTTTTCTGCACCACAGGCAATGGTTTTCTTCTGACAAAATTTATTTTTTTATAAATGTATTTGTTTTTTACAAAGTGTTCATACAATGCAATGTTATGTAAATAAAAGTTATGTATTATAATTACTGTGTTTGTAGTAATTTAAAGTGCTGGTTCCTTTCCTCAGTTTTAAGTCCCCTATGTTTTTTTTAAACATGTGACTAAGGGTTAAATTTACCTTTTTTTTTTTAAAAAAAAAGGTTGTAATGCTGTGATCATTTGCACAGTGCTTCTACACTCAAAGTTCCTAAAAATTATTCTTTGGAAATGCTATGAGAATCCCTTTTGTTTTTATAAAGAGCCTTTTAGCGGATGGCTATTTAGAGCCATGAATGGTTTGAACACTCCTTGTCAAATGTTAATTTTCTAAGTTTTTCTAAATTTTCTAAAACTTCCATGCTGAAGATGTGGTTATATAGTAACACAAAATAGATAATATTGTAACACTTGCACAGGCCACATTGTTTGACCCCTCCCAGTATGTGAAATTAAAGCAATTATCAGTAATTGTCCACTGAAATATGCTGAAGTGTGTGCTCTGTAGAGGTGCAGGCACTTAGTAAATCAACGTATAATTTGACTAAGGTGCTCAAACATTTTCTCATGGCTATATAAAGGTATGGGGAAATGGTTATGAATACGAATATGCAAACCATCTTTCACTTCGCCAGGAAAAAACCCTCACTATTTAATGAGGAATTCCCCATTATTCCTGCAGAGGGGAAGAAAGATTTGGCTGACATCAATAAAACAGTGTATGGGAGCGGTTTTGTGGGAGAAGACTTTCTGATGTGGCTTGACTCCACAGCGTGTGCTCCCCACATGAATAAGTACACGAATCCTCTGTAGTCTTAAAGTATTCAGTGGAGAAGCATACCCTCAAACTTGTCATCAGTAATTAAGTCTGTCTCTGGGTTGTCTACAGCCCCTTGTTTTACCGTGGATTCTCAAATCAGGCTGTTAACACGGCCCTTTAACGGCTGTGCGGCCCTTCTGGGACGCTGCCAGTGACCCGTGACTGGCCAGTGGGTGTGTATGGGGCGTGGGTGAGATGTCAGTGGGCGGCCGCACTGCTTGTTCTCCAGTGTTGAGCTGCTCGAGTGGAACTAATGTGGACCCTCACAAAGAACATGGGCAGGGCTCTTCTGCTGCTATATTAATTAAACTTCTACTCAATATTAGACCCACAGCTGAGTGTCAGGGAGGTGTGTGTGTATATGCAGTATATATTACATATGTATGCAAAATGTGATGGCTAACATCTTGACAGATTCACTCATATGGTCCTTCACTTTCCCTCAAACAAATTAGAAATGAACAGAAATATCAATATTCGAGGTCCAGGATACAAGGAGAAAACTAATTTGTTAGCCATAGATTTATTTGTTAGGTCTAATTGTGGTGTCTGAAATAAAAGTACAAATATCAAAAAGTAATGCAACAGAATTGCTGGAAGAAATAAACTGCTAATTAAATGTGATTTATTAATCCACCCTTTTGTTAGGCTCTTTGTACCAAAAACAAAGATCTTTGAAACAATAACAGAACACTTTTTGTTGCTATATAGAACAATTTAAACAAAGGTTCTTTAAAGAACATATTGCAACAGATTTTCCATTTAATCAGGGAATACTATTTATGCTGTTTATGGTTCAATATAGAATCATTTACCTTAGAGATCTTTAGGACTGTGTTTACATTTACACTTTTCTCCAAAGCGATTTCCATTCCCTAACAACAGGGGGCAGTCTCCCAGGAGCAACCTGGGGTTAAGGGTCTTGCTCAGGAACCCAGTGGTGGTCTGCTGAAGGTAGGATTCAAATCCATAATCTCTTGGTCAGGAGGCAAGTATCCTACCCACTGAGCTACCTCCGCTTAGGCTGTAGGGCCTGTAGTCAAAGTATAGAAAGTCTATAAAAAGCAAACGTTGCATGGATCATGAAACATTTACAAAGGAATGCCATTCAGCTATAACAAAAAATTAACACAGAAACATCCTGAGGGGTAGCACAGAGCTTACTGTTATCTGAAAGGACAGAAGAGGAGGAAAGTCATATAGTATTGTAAGCATCCAGTCAAGGAAATAGACTTATAACTCGTATAACAATATAACTCGTGAATTACATTCAGCGTTGTGAAAGACATTAATGCTATTAATGCTGGGTGCTGTCCAACAGTCAGGTTTTAGTTAAAGGCCAGCATCATTAGTATTAATGACTTTCACAACTCTAAATGTTGTGAAAGTCATTAGCTTATCTTGGGCATGAGGTACAGTGTAAGTCTGCTTTCTCTGCTGTTTTCCCTACTGAAGGCTCACAATAATATAGCACTTTTCTTCATTTCTGTTCTTTTAGACAACATTAATCTCTACCACAGGATGTTACATTGTTGTGAAACTCTTTAATGCTAGTAATGAAGGCTGCAGTCAACCTGCGAGGTGTTTGTTCACTTCTATAAAGGCCAGGGGTCAAAAAAGTACCCAGAAATGTTTTTTGACAGTATGGACACATTTTCAAAATGGATTAAATTCATTTTTTCCTCAGAATTCTACACACAACACTCCATAATGACAACGTGAAAAATGTTTACTTGAGGTTTTTGCAAATGTATTAAAAATTAAAAAACTGAGAAATCACATGTACATAAGTATTCACAGCCTTTGCCATGAAGCTCAAAATTGAGCTCAGGT
>JBBPCY010000023.1:14340232-14353509 GCA_037974405.1 Brachyalestes nurse | reverse complement strand
TTCACGTTGTCATTATGGGGTGTTGTGTGTAGAATTCTGAGGAAAAAAATGAATTTAATCCATTTTGAAATAAGGCTATGGCACCATAGCAAACCTGCCAAGAGAGCGTTGTCCACCAAAATTCACAGGTCAGGAAAATTAATCTGAAAATTAATCAGAGCAGCAACCAAGAGGCCAAAGATAACCAAAGATAGCCCCACAGTGCACAGAGCTGGACTGTGGAGAGTGGCCAGGAAAATAAACCAGACCATTTGAATATTTGCCAGTATTAGAGACTCCCCAAACATGTGGAAGAAGGTGCTGTGGTCAGATCAGACTAAAATATAACTTTTTGGCCATCAAGGACAACACTATGTCTGACAGAAACCTAACACCTTTCATCATGCTGAGAACTCCATCCCCACAGTGAAGCATTGTAGGGGCAGCATCATGCGGTGGGGATGCTTCTCATCAACAGGGACTCGGAAACTGGTCAGAACTGAAGGAAAGATGGATGGCGCAAAAAAAGAGATTCTTGAGGGGAATCTGTTTGAGTCATCCAGAGATTTGAGACTGGGATGGAGGTTCACCTTCTAGAAGGACAACGACCCTAAACACACTACTAAAGCAACACTCCTGTGGTTTAAAGAGAAACAGGCAAATGTCCTGTAATGGACCAGTCAAAGTCCAGACCTCAATCAAATTGAGAATCTCTGGGATGATTTAAAGATTGCTGTACACAAGTGGAAGTGTGATAGAGCGCTCAAGAAATGCACTCAAGTTCAATAATACTTGAGTACATTTCTTATCTGCCAAAAATAACATGACTAACAAATTACAAATCCCAGCCTTCATAAAGGCAGAGTAAGATGGTCACCTTGCTTAACAGTCATCCTAAAGATGATAATCCAACATAACTACACTGAAGAGTAAAATGGTCTCTGAGTTTTATACCAGGAGGTCATTGGTTGGAAATGGTTCTTGTGAGCTGGTAAACAACATTTATCACTCTAGCTTTAGAACTTTCGGAACCAACTTTGGCACATACCAACGTACCTCTTTGGTCTCTTCGTCGAAAAAGAGAATAAGGAGAGTTAACAATGAATTACCACCACAAATTTTCCACAAAATTTATGTCAGAGGATGAATAAAACTGGCTCTGGAAGGACCAGAGCTGTAGTGATGTTAGTTATTCCAACTGATGACCTCTTAAAGGTCTCATATGCTACACTTTACATTACTTTTCACTTTTCATATTCCAACTCCTCTGTGTTCCTGGCATTTTGTGTCTTTATAACTGATTATATGTAACTTACCTGATTGATGACTGATATATCATAATTTAATTCATTGTTACACCTCTAGTAGTCAGCATGGAATATTGCATCATTTGCTTTAAGGTCAAATTCTACTCACTGTGTCATTTAAGGGTCTGCCACAATGTGGCTGCAATCTGACATTTCATCTATCTGGTTTGCAAAGGTGTGCTTTTCAGCCTCTAACCATGAAAATAGGTCTGGAAAGGCCACAGAGAGGTTACAAAATTTCAAATCAGTCTAAGGACTTTCTCTCTGATGATAACGCCTGTCTTTTTGGATCCTTTCATGTTTTGATTTCACGTGAAGGACTGAGGGGAAACCATCCATTTGATGGCTGGCTTTAATATTGGCCTCTCAGAGACTTAAAAATGTTACCGTTAGACTACAGGGCATCTGCGCTTCAAGTGAAGTTTGGTTTGCAAACATGCCATAGGGTTACAAAGGCCAGATCTTATGACTTAACCTGAAATTACAATGAGAGTGAACAGCTTTTCACAGCTGCTTAGTGGAAGCAACTGGTTTGGGAAGCAGGTTGAGAGGGGCTGGGCCAGACGACAGATGTCTTTAACTAAGAACTTGTGTGACATACTACTACAGATACTATTACAAGACGTAGCGACTCGTAATACATGGAAGGACACATTCACCTGAGGACAGTAGAAAAGATCATCAGGGTCTCTCTCCCCCAGACACATCACACGATCCATCTGCAAAACCACCAGCACTGTGGATGACCCACTGTGTGCATCCCTTAAATGCACATTGTGTACATGACCAACCAAAAAATAATGTACAAATGACAACAACAAATTGTATGTAATGTATAAACACAAAACAAAACTTCTACAGAACAGCTTTGGGTGTTCATAGAAAGCTGGCCTTTAATGACTTGTGAAGAGAAGATCAGAATCCGAAAAGCAGAAATGGTCTTATATGTGTGCCAGAAGGCACTGGGGCCAAACTCTGAATAGGAGAAGTCCGTTAAGTCAAGAGACTCAGTAGGGCACAGCAATTTCATTTGTATATGTTTTCTCTTGCAACAGTGCAAATTACTTGGTGTGTGCGTGTGCACGTGTTTGTGTGCATGTGTTTGTGTTTTTGCGTGTGTGATTATTTCAGACGAAGTGTATGAAGAATTTATAATGAGTATTTTTGTTTTTTAAAAAGAATACCGGTAATAACTACTGTGCAAAGCTATTAGAATGAATATTTATGAGACTTGTTATGAATTATTCATAAAGTTGGTTTAAGAAAAACACACACACACACACACACACACACTCAAGGAGAGAAAATGGGGAGACTGCGAGTAAGAAGTCACAGGGAGGGTAGAGGAGTGGGGTGGGGAGGGGGCACTGCCTTGAATTCATTGCAAGAGCATCTGACAAAAACTCTGGATCGAATATCTGACATCTATTAACAAAAGCACCCGCAGCACCCTCCTACTGCCGTCTTTTTTTTCCAATGGTCCCTCCCTCTCTGCCCGAGGTGATATGAGTTTCTTTTCGTTCACCCGATCCTCTCTCTCTCTCTCTGTCTCTGTCTCTCTCTCTCTCTCTCTCTCTCTCTCTCTCTCTCTCTGTCTCTCTCTCTGTCACTTCCCCTTCATTCCATCTACCCAAATTAAGAAATTAATGAGGGATAGTTTCTTTACCCACTGCCCCCGCAATGTTTACCACTGATGAAATTATAATGCGGCCTCTGCTGTATTATTTATAAGCCAATTAGAGGAAGTGTTACTTGATTTGATGGGGAGCAGACACACAAAGTACATTTAACTAATAGAGAGCAAGAGAGGAGCGCGAGAAAGAGATACAGAGAGAGGGAGAGAGAGAGAGAGAGAGAGAGAGAGAGAAGAGAGGACAGCCGAGGCTGACGACTCCTCGCGATGCTCTAGGATTACGTGGCTAATTGCCCTGCTTTATCTGTCTGTCACGGATAGCCATGCATATTTCAGTGATCCCAAAGACTTTGATTGTTTGCACTCGTGTTGGGGCTGTAACAAGTAGAGCAGTGGCCAAAGTGGAGTGTAGTTAAAGACTGGCAGAGAGAGAGGTGGGAGAGGGAGGAGGGCAGAGAGTGGTGGGCAGCACCGTGGGAGGGGGGCTACAGTAACATGATTAGCATGGAAAGGTAGGTGGTGGTGGGGGGGCACTGCCGAAGGGGTGGGGGTCTGTGAAACAATCATAGTCTGCTCCTGTAATTACACTGGCTGCAGTTGTGCAGAAAACAAGTATTGTTTTATGAAAAATAAAAAAAAAACAACAGCGTCCTCTAGAAGTGGATGTCAAGAGTGTTGGGAAAATATTCATGGAAAGTAGGCTGCATTAATTTAATATGAGAGTTAACTCAAAACATACTGGCAAAAGCTGATCTATGAAAAGTATTAATTCACTACAAACTAAAAAATGTGACATTTAGATAAACTACAAGTCAAAATTAGGACTTAAAAGTAACTTTGTAGATCTAAGTAAAGTTTGATTTCCTAAGAGAAAAGGTGGAGTAGTGTGTATACAGTGATAAATGGTTATACTGCGGTAATAGTGGCTCTTTAGTTTTGCTCCATGTGGTCCAGAATCCTTATATTTGGATGCTCCTGAAAGCTTGATGACCTGAAGCTACTCAGTGCAAGGTACTGTTGTAAAGAAAGTGTGGAAAGTTGTGAAGAAGTCTTTTCCCAGAAAATACACTAGAGTAAGAGTACAACCTTGCAAATCAATCGAATATTGAGGAGCAAACTTGAAACTTTAAATTAGACAAGAAATATCTGTGGGGGAAAAACACTGCTTGCTTCCAATGTTTCGGCCTGTAGTTCACCAAACAGCACGTTTACCAAACAGCACGTTTACCAAACAGCACGTTTATAAGTAGAGGCTGGTGTGAAGACTGTGTACTGAAAAACATAGCAATAATCAGTGAAAACTGGCAATGGGTTGCAGCGAGTCACATTTTTGGGTATAAGCCTAACTCTGGATTTTGACTGCATGATTTATAATGTTCAGTCCTATCCAACAGCAGGCATGGTGCTGGAGAGCATCAGAGAGCATGGAGGCCTTTTGGAGGACAGTACAGAGCCGCATCTGCCCTGATCAGCTTTTGAAAGCTGATCAGACGCTTATGCAAAGGAGGGAAATTGGAGCAAAGGCATCTTCAATTATCTGATGAGGCAAGTTTATCTGGACGGTTTTCTCTTTCCTTTTTTCTGCTCTAGGATCAAATAGCGGCTCTTTACATAACAAAAGAGCTTCCTGCCTCACCCGCTTCACTGAGCCTACTTTCAGATGTAGCTGTACTTTTCTTAAAAAATGGGACAAGCAGGCTTTCTTTTGACTGTAAATACCAACTTGAATTCAAATGAAACGTACACCGTGAAATACACTGGACCAAAGTAGGCCTTGAGTCAGTTTCTGAAATTAATATCTGCTGCACTTGTGAACATAATGGAGCAGACACCCCAAGAACAGCAGGCAGTTCGCTTCTGCAGTATCTTTAATAAGAATCCTGTGATTCTTCCAATATCACGGGTTAATCCCATTCCTGATTTCTCCATTGAGAATCTATGTGCTGCATCACCACCCATTTTACTTATTCATTCATTTTAAAGCCTGAGTAACAGGATAGCTGTTAATTAATATAGCTGTCAGGTAAAGGGCTGCTGCCGGACCATCACCGTTCCATCAGTAACATTAGCTTGGCCCAGTGCTCCTGCTAGGCCCCGAGCCCTGGGTCTGTTGCTCAATTAAGCTAATGCTATGCAAATCAGGTCTCCAGCCATTAGCTCCCACTCCAGGGCCTGTTAATGGCATAATTGGGCCATTCCAAAGGGCAATTAATATGGCAGCGATCGACTCGTCTTCCATCATCTGTAAATATGCTCCAGTTTTGCAAGGCAACAAGTCTGAGGTCAGCAGCAGAGGTGCTGAAGATCATCTGACCCAGATGTGGGAGTCACTGACTTGAGTCCAGTCCAAAAATAAACACAACCTGATCCTTCTTTAGTATAATAAGGAAAAGAAATACACAGAACATGTTCTTTTTGAATTGCTGGGCTTTATATTAATACCTTGGATTAATATCTAACAAAAGTCATTTGAATTCATTGGATCACATTTTGTGTCATATTGCCAGTCTGATCCGAGTAACACACGCATATGCAGGAGATTTTTTTTGTCTGTTTTACAATTTGTTTGTTTTTATTATAATTTTTTTGCCCATTTGGTTTAATCAGATTGAAAATAACATCAGACTGGTGCCCAGGCAAGCTCATAGAACATACAGACCACAGGACATGTAAGCTTTCCGACATGAACCGCTCATGGTTTAAGAGCTAATGGTGATGTGTAGTTTACAACAATTCTATTAAAAATATCATAACTGATGGACTTCAGATCATTAAAGTTCAGATCATTGAAGAGCATTTTGTAGCATTTTTCATGTTTGCTGAATGAGTGACAAATGTTCAAGTGCTTCACTTAACCCTCTACTGCTGCATGTTTGTATCATGTGGTGTGTTGTGTCATATCATGTATGGATTGTGAAACTTCAAAAAGCAGTTCTTCTCTGCTGTGAAACAAAAGTGTTTCACTTTTTGCCCGTAACTTTGGGTGCACCAGTACACCCAGGAACCCTGCATCTTCATATTCTTCTTCTTCATCTTCACTTCTGTCTGAAATATATAAAAGTGAGTTTCCAAAACTACTGTTTGAAATTTAACCTCTAGTTTACATGCTTCCTGCTGTATAAACCTTTTCCTCCATTCTATTCCTCCTCACTGTTATTCATTTCTCTCTATCCTCTCTATCATTCTAGTCTCACTATCCTCACTGTCAGATAGAATTTGCCTAACATGTCGATCTTGCTCTTTTCTTCCACAAAAAAAATTTAAGCTGAATTTCTGCACATGCAAAATAAAAAATAAAATAAAGCAAAAAAAGGTTATCTACATATTTATACACACACGCATTTTATACGTGCAGATGATGTTGTTTTAAATAAGAAAACAAAACAAATGAGCTCCCCTTTATTTCGCACCATGTGCTTCAGTTACAATGTATCAGTCCTACCTGGGAATGATTTGTGATGGTAACTCTCACACCCTATTGGACTCTTCTTACACACTTTTTAAAATATTCTTATTGGTTCCAGTAATTTAAAAAACAATTACTTAAAAAAACTTTCTGTTGCCTGAGGGCAACACTGTGCAGTAGAGGGTTAAGCTGGGCAAACACTCTGCTGCCACACGGGAAGAAACACACAGCTAACAATTTAACATCAGACAGTCTGAGACGAGTGTGTGTTGTTTCCAGATAGATTTATTAAAAGACTTATTTTTTTCCCTCCAATATATAAGATCCAGCATATTCCACCGATATTGCCCGATGATGATACCTACTACTGATTTCATTAAGGACCAGCCCAGTCCTTAATATCTGACTCCAGCTGTAACATAATTTATTATTTGAGTGAAGATTTCTACAAATTTCTCCACCAGTCTGAATGCTTGGGCACCTCTTTTCATCCCTATTAGAGAAACACTTGCCCATGTGTTTGTAAGTGTGTGTGTGCATGTGTGTGTGTGTGTCTGTGTGTTTGTGTGTTTGTGTGTGTGTGTGTGTACAGGGCTCATAAGGAATTTTACCAGTCAATCCTCTCTAAATCTTCCTGTTTCCAAAGCACAACGTCAATAAAATAAATACCCCGCATGTTTCTTCTCTCCTCTACTGCCCACCCAAACATCCTCGGCCAGCCAGGCGGAGAATCTCGCACTCACCTCAGGCAGTCTTTAATATAATTCCTGGGTTATTTTGCCTTTAAATGGCTAGGATCTCAGGTGCTGCCTTTAAGCGGGGAGAGAAAAACTAATGTTAACGTATTCTGTGAGCACCAAGAGCCGCAGCCCGGCATCGACCAACGCAGTGTGTGATTAGGCTAGTGAAGCTAAGCCAATCCCAGACACCGATCGAACTCGTGCACTTTCAATATGGATGCGGCCCTGTTCACAGCGGCCACGTCCAGCTGCCTCCATTGATTTTTTCCTCAATTATATAATGGTAGCTCTGTCCCGGATTTGAGCTAGATCACACATATTGGAGAGCTGGTGTCTCCAGAAATCAAGCGTTTTCTCTCATACCTAATAGGATTTTTATTGGCAATGTTTAACAGTCTCTCAGGAGACGCCTGTGCTCGTCTCCGAGTCGGTGTGTGCACGCCTCTGTGACCCTGTGTGTGTTTTTCAGAGTTTATAAAGCACAACTGTATATGCTGGTTAAATTTCTTCTGCTGCTGAAGCGGCAAGCGCAGAAAAGTATGTGAACTTGTCCTACGATTTAGGGGCAAGATAGAAAACTCGTGCAAAATTTAGAGTGAGACAAAAAGAGCTTTTCTCCTGCTCATGCCTCTGACTTTGAAAGAACTCTGCAGATCCCTTTGTTTAAGTGTCTTTTTGATATTGCCTGTGGGTGCTGATAGAAGCTTCTTCAGAAACATGAGTTTTTCCAGGCCATTTGAAGAAGTGCAACTAAACATGGACAGAAGAGGACTCATCCATACGTGTGACTTGATAAGGGACTACAAGCACAGGCCAGCTCATAGTAAGTACTGAATCAGTGGAAAGCCATTTGTGTATCTAACATACCACAGTGCTGTCCTAAACAAAAATCACAAAAAAACATTAGTCTGTTTGTTCCAAAACACATTATACTCAATTTCTAAGATTTTTTTCGTGACACTTTATATACCAATTAGCTACAACAGAGCAAAGTGCCCATGCTGACCCCTGTCCACAGTTGAAAGTACCTACAGTGGGCACAACGGTAACCTGGTCTAATGCATCACATTTATTTTACACATTGTGGATAGCTGTATCACTTTTTTGGGAAAGAGATGGCACCAGGATGTTCTACGGAAACAAGACAAGAAGCAGCGTGATGCTCTGGGTAATGATTTACTATGAAACGTTGTGTCCAGCATTCATGTGAATGTTACTTTGATAGGTACCACCTACTTAAACAATGTTGCCGACCAATGTTACACCCCTTCATGACAATAGTATTCCCTAATGCCACTGGCTTCTTTCAACAGACTAATGCTCCCTGCCACACTGCAAACACTGTTCAGGAACGGTTTGAGGAACATGACGAGTTCTAGACGTAAGTTTTCAGTTCCTTCAGTTCTTGTGGAGTTTAGGCTTCTACTGGTCACAGCTGTTTTGCCAGCATGAGAGGGACCCATACAATATTAGGCAGGTGGTTTTAATGTTATGGCTGATCGTGTATACACAAAAATATTATCGTGACCATTATAATTACTATGGTATGACTAATATCACCTTTAAAGGATCAAAAAGTTTTTAAACTAACATAAGCTTTTTAAAATTATTATTATTATTATTATTATTATTATTATTATTATTATTATTATTATTAAGCTTTTAGAAATGGATTTACAGAGTGGAAACTTATGATTTTTGGGTTCTGAAAACATCTAGGTAGATAGAGCTAAGCAAGACACTTTACTGAAGGAATCACTTTATAATTGCCACATATGAGGAAACATATGATAATATTGTCTGTTTCAAGCTTTTGATAAAACATGCTATAACTTTTGTAAGCTTGAGATATCAGTGTTTAATCTGGAACTACCACAATGTTTTGATGTGCACTGTTTTCTTTTTTTAGCGTTATATTGACATACTACTAGAACAGATGTTTTGTTCCTATTTTTTTAAAAGCTAGTTGGATTTAAAAGTTGTTTCCTCTAAGTACGGGGCATGTAACATGCTTAATAAGATCATACAAAAAGAAGGCATTTTTATGGTACATGATATGAATATAATTTTTGTGATGTAATGAAAACTGATATATTTACTTACATTCCCTTTGTGGACTACAACAGTCAACTCGCCCTTAAGTTTCAGTTCAGTTTCAGGAGTGCTTCAGCGCAAAATTAACATTACAGGGCATCCAATCAGAAATTAGGTCAATTACATATATTAGTACCTGAGGACGCAGTAATAAAACAATAGCCTCTTTAAGTCCCGATGAGGTTGCGTAATCATCATGTATGAAGGAATTATGATTACTTTTAGTACACAAAACCACCCCAGTATAAATGTGCACTTCTTCTTACACTCCTTTTGTGAACTATTAATTGTAGGGCTGTCACTATTGATTATATTATTGATTAATTGAATAATCATTTTAAACTTTTTGTAGCAACACTTGGGCTTCCTCTCTTTCAGTGATGTTCATAAAAGCAATTTTAAAGAATTGTAAAGTCTCTTTCTTGTGGAGAATCTGTAGAATTTGCTTTATACTGACCTGTGGACAACTTTGCGTTCAATCTGCAAAAAGTACTTATTAGGCCAATTTATTGAAAATATAACCTTTTTAAATAGAGTTATTGATTTAACTGAGTATTTGAGACAGCCCTTGTCAATTTATTTAAAAAAGGGCCTCTCCCTCTGTGAGGCAGCTTCACGCTGTCTGAAGATCGTAACATCACAGCTCAGTAGCAGTGCAAGGACTCTACACTATCAGATAAAGGAACCCTGATAGCAAACAAGCCCTGCAAGGGCAAAAAAAATACAAGAAACAACCAACCAAAAGTCAATGCACTCTGGTTCATTGGCACGCTGACCAACACGATCGGTTCACACACACAGTCTCGACCCCATTTCTGTTCTCATCCCCACTCATCAGCCAGAGCAGTGTCATTATCAGCCCGTGCCATCAGACACTCGCAGGCCGCCTGGCGGACGACGGGAATGGAGGAGAACAGATGAGAGGGGAGGAAGAGAGAAGAGTTGTGGCTGTAACGGGAGAAGAGATGTTAATCTAGTGGAGCGCGGGGTGTTTTCGGGGATAATTGTAGCGCAGCGCGGCTAGAGTGATGATGCCGAAGATCCCGAGGAGTTAAGCCTAAGATCTGTGTTCACCACTTCTGCTCTTCACTCTCTCTCTCTCCCCTCTCCCTCATCACTCCTCTCATCCAAGGTGCCGTATGAATATTCCTGGGCACGTCTAAGCCCACAGCAGTGCGGGGCAGTGGGGAAAGGGTCGGCGGCGTAGCTTTAGCTGGAGTAATGAGGCCTAATCCCCCGCTGACTGGGTCCTGTTTAAACAGCTCCTGCCTGAGCCACCCAGTAATGGAGTAATTAACCCCAGCGCCCTCTCCTGCCCACCTGCTCTTCCACTACCACACCACTACCACTGACACTCTCTACTGCAGCAGCCCCTTCCCTCAGCCTCCAATCTGCACTAACAGCCACAGATAGAGGGGAGAGAGAGCGAGAGCAAGAGAGAAGATCAATAAATAGAAGATGGCAAAACAGTCGGTTGGATTTTCATTAGAGTGCAAATGTAAAAGACAGGAATGGAGCAAAATTCAAGCCAGAAGCTGCTGCTTCTATCTGCGGTTGCCCAAGACTGTCTACAGGCACCCATACATTAAACATACAGAATAGTCCTGCCCTCAGTGTAAACCGCACACTGAGAAACCCTATAATAGGCATCAAAAATGCTGCAAGTATCTCCTTAGAACTCAACCGGAACACTGTTTATTTCCCCACTGTCTAAAGTGGAATACCTACACATTAAGGGTGAGCGTAATACGCTGCACAAGGTGAATTATTGAATTGGCTCTGTACTATGCAGGCCTGATGGGGTGACAAGGGCCTTCTGTGTGTTGAAACATGCACTGGCTTTGCCAACTGGGCGGCGAGAGGACGTGTTTGCTACTTCCGCTTTTTTCCTTACGGTTTCAGCCCAATATCCACTTAGATTCGAGACAGCTGCACAGCCTGCTGAAAGAGACACAAGACCATAAAAGCAGTTCTTCCATAAATGAAATGCACTGAACTTTCCCCTTAGTCCAAATGTGGTCGATCAGCCAAAATGTTAGAAATTTGTTCTAGCAGTTCTGCACTGGAGCTGTGAAGCCATTGTAGCTAACAAATAATGGAGGTTTATAGCCTCTGGTTTAGCACATTTAAATCACCATACACTCAAGTCAGAGCTAACTGTAGGTGCACATAGACCTATGCAGTGTTTCACAGCTTACTATAAACAAAACACTTGTCCATGAGCAGCCAGAGTAAGTCAGCATCTTATACAGTGTATCTGAATTTAATCGGGGCTTTTATGATTAAACCTGATTGTTGTGTGAACCTTGTGTGATTCATAATTGATTCAAATTTACATTCCCAATTAATCAGTGATGACTTTGCACACTGAAATGATAAACAGGGCATCTCCATGTCTTTATGAAGGTGTGTTCAGCCTCCTGAGCATTATGAACATGGATGCATGTTTGTAGTTACAAATTTCAGGCAAATAAGATTCACCTCAGCACTTTAGTTCTTTTCTCTGCTTTTGAGCTTTTAAGTTTAAAAAAAAAAAGTGAAGCTTTCTGTTTTTAATGGAGCCTGATATGCCTGAGGTTCCATCCATTACTTATAGAGTAACCCCTGTGTGACCAGCTGTCAAGTGATGATCTTGGGTCCCATTACAACTAGTAGCAAACTACTGGTCAGACATGTCTTAGCTGATCGATGGAAAACAATTTGATCCCTAGCCGAATAAGCCGCTTCGTAACAACTGAAGAATCCCTCATTTCCCTTTACACATATAAACCTCTCTTAAAAAACGTTAATCCCACTTTGCTTCGCTTCATGGCGCCCAAGCCAGATTGACTGTGGCACTTAAAACGCACAGCCTGCAAACACGTCTCTCGTCAATGCCTGCAGCAGGCCAATCAGTTCAGACGGAGGCAGCCTTGTACAGTAGCAATCTATTGATCTGATCTTCAGCGCATCACACACGGCACTTTCCCTGTGTGTTTCTACGTGCCGCCAACAAAACCACTCAGGTGCGATCAAAAAAACACATGCAACGCATGAGGAGCCATCATCTGTGAGCTGAAAGGGCCTCGTCTTCTCTCTCTCTCCTCCTCTCTCTATGCTTTTTACCTCGGAGAGGCAGAGGAGCTGGTGTGTTTGAAGGCATCAGGCAGCACACGTTAGGGCTAGATGAAATGCTGTCATGTGTGGTGGGTGAATGGTTTGTGTCATTAAGAAGCGGAAGCAAACAGCACGGAGCGCATGTTTTCTGTTGGAGGAAAGGGAAGATTAAGGGATGTTCAGAGGCCCTTCGTCTGTCAAAACTTCAAAAACTTGCCGTAGACACCTCCTTGTTCTGCCGGCGCAGCAGCCAAATCGCACAAACCCCGCTGCCTCTGAGGCTGTCAGGGCCCTGGTGACACCCCCTTTATCAGGTGTACAGTGCTTTAATACCAACAGAGATAAATAAATCAACATTCTTTGCTGGTCTTCACACTGCCACCTACTGGTAAAAGGGGGCTCTGTGGTTAAAAAAAAAACCTGCTGCTGCTGCTGTAGGTAGATTCATCTGAGCTGTAGAATTTAAACTCTGCATCCTTCACTATGAATAGCCTGTCATTGGACATCATAACAGCGCAAAGTGTTAAAGATGCACATTAAAAGTCAACTAAAATGATCTCACCTGAAGCTAGATCTCATAAACTGTGAACAAATCCATTTTTTATCAAATCAGGATCGTCGTCCGAGTCTCATCTCACAGCACAAGACAGAATGGAGCACAGCACGTTGATACAAGCTGTAGTACAACATGTTGTTGCTTTGAACTGGATTTCTTTCTTTCCTTTCAGATGAGCTCTGTTATGATGGAGGGCGAAACACGTGGAGGAGGCAGACAGAAGAAATAGAAAACACAGAGGAGGATAAATGAGAGCTGACAGGACGACATGCAGACAGACAGACAGCGCATCAGAGCCTTCTCTCCACTCTTCCGGCCTCAGAACACACTCAAGGAGTGAAGATATGTCTTATACATACATATATGTGTGTATGTTCCGTCTGTGTGTGTGTGTGTGTGTGTGTGTGTGTGTGTTTGCATTTAGCATATGAATATTAATCTTAAAGAGTGCAGTGTCAGGAGTAAG
>JBBPCY010000023.1:14317705-14340132 GCA_037974405.1 Brachyalestes nurse | reverse complement strand
CCTGATACAGCTTCAGTACCATCACAGTACAGTTTAGAACCTGATACAGCTTCAGTACCATCACAGTACAGTTTAGATACAGAATTTTTATGTATTGTATTGTAGTACTCAAGGCTGTGACTGTGGCAGCCGGTGGGCGTAAACATGATAAAACGGTGAAAGGGAGGAGAAGGCATGTTTACGTCTCTACGTCCAGTGACGTGGATGGCCTGGTGATGTGGACGCTGCAGGAAACTGGTGTTCAATAACATCACCTGGCTCCTCAATAGGCTTCCGCTGGTCGAGAGGTCTGAACAATAGCCTGAGAATAACCCAATCAGGAGAACAAAGGAGCGTCCTCAGGGGAAACGCTGAAACGTGCTGTCCACACAAACACCCACACTCTGAGTGGCCGTCTGAAGCCTGTTATGGATCCCGTCCCATACCACTCAAGGTATAGTTAGAGTGCAGAACCGTAATTCAGTTCTAGCTCTGTGTTAACGTGACCCAGTAAAAAAGAGACGTGGGCAGTCGGTTCTTGCCTCTGGCCTGATCATGTGGCTCCAGTTACATCATTTCAAAAGGTGAGTTACACAATCTCACCTGTTACGTGACTCATTTGAGTTTCCCAGACCTCTGACCATCATGGATCTAAACCCTGCTCACGTAACATCTCCACTGAAACGTCCACGGAGCAGAGATCCCACTGCTGATGGAGCGGGAAATTAAAAGTGAGTTTTTGTCGCACAGGGAAGCTATAGGGCCTTACATATAAGGTCTTTTGGACTTTGGGATTCTCATCTGATGCTTGATGTCTCAGATGATTGAAACAAACGAACCTTAGATGTGCGTTAAACGATGAAGGGATTCTAAAATGCCTGGAAAAGCTGTAAGAAAGTTCTCTAAATGATAAAATTATATATATCTAGAAAGTAGTTACAATAAAATATCCAAAAAGATGTTCTAATGAAATAAAATCTAGAATAAAGTTCTGGTAAAATAATCTAAAAGCAATCGTGAATTAAGATTAAGGTCCAGAATTAGGTTCTAATTAAAGACCCAGAATGGAGCTCTAATGAAACGTAGCTCCAGAGTGAAACTCTAATGGAAAATTTGGATCTGAAATGAGATTCTAATGAAAGATCCAGAATGAGGTTCTATTGAAATTAGTAATGGTTCTAATAGGAGTCCAAATTTGAGGGAGGGAGGTGTAGAGGGACGATGGCGGAGGAAAGCGTATTTGCTGAGCCACTCGGACTGACCTTCCTCAAAGTGGCGCTGGCCTCTGCTGCCAGGCTCACTTTGGAGAACGGTTCTTCCATGTCGCCCGCTCTTCTCCAGCCATGAACTTCTACATCGTAGATCAATTGAGAATATCATTTAATTCTAACTTTATATGTATATTTCATGTATATCTGTTATCAGACAGTACAGCAGCCTGTTCCCAGTTATTTAAGGGAAAGTCCAGTTTTTCCCCTGATGCCGTCAGTCAGTAAAGACGTTTCAGGCTCCAGCTTTTAGTTTAGAACTCTGGCTGCGGTTCCTGTATTTCTAACAGAACCCAGAGAAGCCATGTTAAAATACACCCCCCAAATCTGCTCACACCACATCCAGCTCTTCGTTATGGTGGAACAGACCTGTGGATGTGGTTCAGGACTCAGTATGACCTACTGTGAGCTATAAATAAATAAAACTGCTGCAGGAAGCTGCTTCAGATGACACCAGGGCTGGTTCTCGCGAAGACGTGGTGAATTGGAGAAGTAAACCTCACTCACAGGCTCCTCAGCGAAGATCTGGATGGTTGCGGTTGGAGTTTGAGCAGGTTCAGAGATGTTTTGGTGGTGTATTTGTATTATTTCGGTGACAGTTGACTTTATTGTTAATGGAAATGGCCAACAGTTGAATGCTGAATGAGTCCTGGCTGATCTAATACGTCTGGCCTCAGAAGGAAATAAAGTAAATTAGTCGTTTCACCAAATGTTAGTCCTTTACAGGGGATCCTCGGGTTACGAGAGCCTCGACATACAACGTTTCGAGTTTACGACACATAACTAGTTTGGTTGCACTTGGTGGAAGAATACACAGAAAACGCAGTAATCCAGAAATTCTGGACTGTTGCGGTGTTAGGATCGGTACGTGACTCAGGCTAGGGTGTATTTCCACTAACACCAAAATTCGAGTTACATTGCTGTTGTAGGAACGGATCTGTGTCGTAACCCGAGGACCCCTGCATTATATTCAGGGATTGACATAAGTGGTACGCAAGCAAGAATTGGCGTCTGGTACGAAAAATGCGCACCCGTTTTCAGTCTTCACTGCGCAAATGCGTACCTAATTTGAGTAACTTCATACTGGATCTCTACTGGACCACCACTCAGGAAAGGAAAACCTTAAAAAGAAAAATAAGGACGTTTTAAAATATGGTTCCTGTCGGTCCGCGGAGCCTTGCATCTGCCCCAATCAAAATTCAGTCAGAGCAAGTCTGATCTCAGCGCTTCTGTCACTGCGTGCCCCGCCCCCTCGACTTCACGGCCCGCCCCGATACGAGACCCGTTCTCCAGTCCAGAAAGGAGTGATCTGCCCCTGTGGTCCAGCATAAACTTTTGGAGATCCTGTGCGATGCTGGGTTACAGTCCATATCCGGGTTCTGTCTTTGTTTGGGTGGGGTGGTGTTGTAATGGTTCCAGAACCCATGGTAAGGTGAACATTTTTGAATTTGGGGGCGTACCAATTCCTCAGAGTACTACAGCAAAAACATTGTCAACCCCGATTATATTGTTTAGTGTGATCGCTTCTGTTTTTCTTGTTTTATTTTTATTCCACCTTTTTTGTGGCGCTGCTTCTCCTCTGAGGTCGTTTGGAAACATGGGCACCGTTCCGACTCTTAAATGTGGCTTAGAGTTCGTGCTAATGCGCCCGTACACAACATACGATCAGATGATCAGTACCCAGCTTTTAAAGATGAGTTAACTAAGCTGGCTAGCAGGTGATGACATCATGAACCGGACCATCGCTCTGTGTGTGTGTGTGTGTGTGTGTGTGTGTTTGTGTCTCTCTACGTTGTGTTTTTATTGCGTACTGAAGGTTGGTTCTCATTTCTCCACGCAGAGAACCACACCAACGTTCTGCTGAACGGTAAAGACGAGCACGGCGAGGAGGAGGAGCTCAGCAAGCGCATGAGTCAGCTGAACACCAGCGTGGAGAGCGTGGAGATCACGGTGCGCTCGGGCGAGAAGATCGAAGAGGCCCTGTCGCCCGAGAGCTCGCCCTCCAAGTCGCCCAAGAAGAAGAAGAAGTTCCGAACCCCGTCCTTCCTGAAGAAGAACAAAAAGAAAGAGAAGGTGGAAGCCTAAGGAGGGCCAGGAGGGTGGGAGACCCAGAAACCCTTCTGTCTGTCTGTCTGTCTGTCTGTTTACCCTTTCATTTTTATATTTTACTTTCCTTTTTTTTTTTTTTTTAAGAATTTTAAACAAATGGTTATTTGGAAAAATCCAGAAAAAGGACTTGTGGCCCGTGGTTTGGGAAGGGAAGCGGCGGAATTCAGCGAGCATGAAATACTGGACACTTTTCGTTTTAATTTTTTAAAAGTTTTTCAGTGTAAAATGAGAAGTGGGAGAATTAGTCCTGGGAAACTGGCTGTTCCTCAGATCCATCTCAGCTTTGGTAGACTGAACACACACACACACACACACACACACACACACACACACACAGTGTGAACATCTGGTCTACAGCATCTCTAGGCAGGTACTGCAGCAGTCCTGTTAAAACAGGTCTTTGTTTTTTGTTTAGTATTTTTTAACCTCTCAACCCCCTCCTCACATGAAACCTTAACCCTTCAGCCGCCGCGCTGGTTCAGCAGATCCGATTCCAGTTGGGTTTTACCACCTGACACATGCCACAAGATGCAAGACACACTGGACACTTGCTTTGGGATTTTTTTTCTACGTTTTCTTTTTTCTCGGTTCGGTCGGAGCTCTGATAATCCAGCGTAGCGTTTTTCACTCACCTGCTCTTGCCAAACACACATGGAGAAGCAATCACGTTTTAGTGAAGTGTAATTTCGTTCTCGTTTAGTGTCATTTACCTTTTAAACGTCAGCTCATCTCTAGATTTTTTTTTTAAGCAAAGCATAAACTTTGGTATTTGTCCACTCTTTTTTTTTTTTTTTTTCTACTCATTTCTACACTTTTACAGTCGATACGAATTTTGACGCATGTTTTTAGTTCTTTTTCGTTTCTTTTCTTCGCTAGATTCTTCCTTTTTATGACCGATAACGTAGTGATGCTTGATACTTCTCAGCTATATTATAACTCGGATTACTAAAAACACACGTATATATAAATATTTAAAAAAAAACAACTGGATGATATTTTATTTTTGTGCTGCACTTTTATTGTAGTGTATGTATGTATATAAATATATACGAAAATGCGTATAGCTGATTTCAGTGCAGGATGGAGTCGCAGAAAGTCGGAGGCAGGTGGGTTTCGGGACGTTTGAGGAGTTCGGGGGGAGTACGGTGGGATCACGGTTCGTCTGTGTTGGGATCTGCTCTATATATTTGTAGCTTATGAGTAAAATTAAGGAGATCCGAGAGGAGACAGCGAGTGACGCGCACCCCGGCGTGGGATTCTGTGATGGCTTGTTTGTGTTGCCGGCTGAAAGCCATTTATTTTGCGATGTAATCATGAGACAAAGGTCGTTTAACTCGAGTCGTTTGAATCTGGTCCTCAGGCCTCCCAGAAAACGGGACGTCCCGCTGGTTTGAGGAACCCTGATTTAGTAGCTGCCTGCACGGTGGGCCCGCGCCCTGAAGGTGTCCCACCAATCAGAACTCTTCTGACGCTTTTAAGTCGCTCGTATGTCATGTGACCCCTCAGGCCTCACGGCTACGGTCCCGCGACGCCGGTGTCACCAGACTTAAGATCAAGCTGTGGCTTTTTTTTAGTTGTCCGAATTGGTCTTCCATGTGAAAATGGACCGGAACGCCAAACGATGTCATTCGGAGGCTCAAGGCAGCTTTCTTAAATAAAACGGAAAAAAAAACAACCAAAAAATGTCCGCCAATGCATTTGAAGTCCCTAAAGGAAAGTGAAACGTTGGAGCCCCGCTGAAGCAGCAGGCCAGGTTTTCCACAGGTTAGGTCTTGGAGTTCGAGACCATCAATCCCAGCGAGCAATGTGAAGCAGAGACGTGGACTGGGGCGGGTTTTCTTTTTTCTTTTGTTTTGTTTTACCCTTTCTTCTGACAAGCTCCGCCTCCTGTGCCAGCACTGGCAGGTTCGTTTTCCCGCTCAGTCCACTCTTCTAAAAGGGGTCAGTTGAGACGAGCCCCGCGGCCCTAACGTTCCGGTTTGACGGACGGAGTACGGGAGCCGAGAGACGGGGTTTTCTCAGGATTTGGCCTGAAAAGATGGAAAGAACGGGGAAAGGCTCGGGTTTGAAGGAGCGGTTCGATGGCTAACGTGGCCAGAAGTCGTCATTTGAGGCCATTCGGCTCCTTTTTGTTCGCTTTTTGATCAAACTGGACGCGGTTGTGAGAAATGGAGATTATTTTTAAAAATAATAATAATAAAGCAGGGTGAGGATCAACAAGAGATGCTCATGTTTTATTGCTTTTGTTTTCATACCTTCTTTTCTTTCCTCCTTTCATAATGTATCGCAGTATTTTATTTTTTAGTTTACAGAGATTTACACTTTATTAATCCTTTTACGAGCATAAATGGCTCCCAACTAAACGAATGTGCATTATTTTTTCATTTCTTTTGACCGTTTGCACTTTTTTTTTTCTTCTTTTTTTTGGGTTAACTAATGCTTTCCTTTCTCCGTGTAGTCCTCCGTTCCCGAGGAGAGTTTTGCTTTGGCATGCGAGTGTGAGCCGAGCCTCGATGTGACCTGTGAAAACGCATATAAAACTGTTATCTAATGGACTTGCTTTAGATTGTATTGCTAATCGATGTAAATTCACAAATAAAAAAAGTTATTTTAAGAAATGATCGGTACTTCTAATCTGTGGCACTGTTCAGAAAGTGAACGCTGAGGAGGAAAGAAAAGCTCCACTTCGTCTTCATGCGTCCCATTACACCCTTTTATTATTTCACACGTTCACATCCTCAGTCATGTCTATGATTTAACAGCATCGCATTTTAAGTCCTAATACATGGTCGAATAGGGGTCCAAACAATGAATTTAGATTCTCAAGATGTGTAAATCCAATCTAAAACCAGGACAATCAGTTTGACCGGTTCGATCTGAAATCCACCGTAGAAAACCGCACCCACTCTTTACAGCGGTGGTGAATGGAACCAGGTGTTGTGACGTCTCCAGCACAGATATAGCCATTTTATTTTCAGTCTAATCCTGCCAGTGGACCTACACCTGTCTTCTGAGTGTTTATATGTCATTCTGACGATAAGAAAATGGTGGAAACCTGAAAAAAAGTAGTTTTATTTGAGTCCCGACATGTATTTTTAATGCATTTTGGGCCTAAACCTCATTTCAAAACGATGTCTCCAGGCCTCACATGGTGAATCATAATCATTTCATGGAATAACTTTGTAACTTCAGTGGGTGGAACTAAAACACTGTAGGCCTTCAAATTTGAATGCCATAGAGACTCGGTAGGACAATCACAGTGGGCCTTTTTTCCTTTAAGAATTTGAATATGCATTTGACTATGGGCTGTGGCCTCTTGCACAAATGTCGGACTGTTACGCTGAAGCGCCGTGACGCTGGGCAACTTGTGCCGTTGTGCCTTGTTTGCATTTCTGCTTCTGCTGCAACACCTTTCAAATATGCAACGCATGGTGGACGGGACAGAGGAGAGCTTCATGGCTGGGTTGCAGTGTGTGGGAGTTGGAGCTCAGGACAGTTCAGGGCTCACTGATCTAGAATATTTCTATTCAAACTGATAAAATAGCTTCTCTTTAGTAGGAATCGTCTTTGTTCCTGGTGTCCCTGTATCTTCTGTGCTTCAGATGTATAAAACCCAGAACGCTGCTGAAAAAAATTCCCTTTCACGGTTCCTCCCTATTTCCAGAACGTTGCTCTGCTCCTTTAATATTTTCCAGGCCTCCAACACTCCAAAGGGCTCCAGGACCAGGGTTGGGAACTTAAGATAACTGGCCTAAGGTTATTTAGAGCTGTGGTCCTCAAAAAGGTCGTTGAGGTTTCTAGATGAGCCTCATTTTTTACTGTCCCAGGGTGTTGTAAGTTGGTTTGGAGCTAAATTGGGGAATAGTGTCTGGGACCAGTGAGAACCGGTGCTTTAGGACATGGGTTCCCAACCCTGGCCCTGGGGTACCACTGTCCCGCGCATTTTAGGGCTTCTTAATGAGCTTATTAGTTTGGAAAACTCTAAAATGTGCAGGACAGTGCTACACTAGGACCAGGGTTGGGAACCCATGTCCCAAAGCACTGGCTTCAGGACCAGGACTGGGAGACACCGCTTCAGAGAACCGAAAGTAGTGATCCTGCGGCATTGCAGACTAAACTTAGTGCATGTTCCTCATCAAAAGTCTCCACCATCAGTTATTGATTATCCAGCTCGCTCTAAGATGAGAGCGAAGCCTCCATATCAGCTGCTGCTTTGGTCTCTGTCTCTGAATGTAAAGGAAATGGTTTAGTTTTGTATTCGCAGCTGTTCATGCCTGTTAAGTGTCCAAATTAAAGGAGTACTAACCTACGTGGGTCTGTGCGTGTTTCTTACATTTCTGACCTGATTGCTGCTTCAGACAAGTCCTTTCTCATGTACGTTGTGCTCGTAGTGATTGTTTTGTAGATGCGTGTTAATTTGTAGATCTTGGTCATTTGAGTCGGTAATTCTTAGAAAATACTGACTCAAGTCGGAAGAAAACCAAGAAAAACAAGCCTTCCGATGCAGGTTTTTGTTCTCCCTGTCTTTTTACTCTCCAAAATTTCAGCTTGGCTGAAATAGCTAGTCTATCCAAGTCTGCCAGACTGGTTAATGCTGTTATAAGTGAATAGCTAGACTTCTCCCTCCCTGTCTAGCGAGCAAAAGGCAAATCGCTGCCTGGTTACAGTTCAAAATTCAGGCCATTTCTGCCCATACTGGGCGGAAGACGAGAAGAGAATAAGCATTTTTTAACAAAAAAAAACTTTAACACGCAAGAAACTCAAAAATTGATTTAGACTATTTACTAGCCACAAGACTGTGCATCACAACGTAAATGTTGCTTCAGCTTGCCTCAGGATGTCTTCCGCCTGAGGGGTCCTGGATTACGACCATGTGTTTTATGTCCCTCCTCGACACCCGCTAGGCAAACAGTGTGTATGCTGGCACCCCCAGTCACGTTCCAGGCTATGAGCTGATGACCGCAGGAGCTGTGGGAAGTTGGTCAGTAGGGTGAAATGCCGGACCGAATACAATGAGCCTATTAAGAGGCTCCGAAAGAGAGGAGAGCTTGTCTTCCGACGGTGTTGTTTAAAGAGGGTGTTGTGGGGACATTTCTGCATTATCATTCAATGGGGCTGTAACAAGAGGGGGAGGGCTGGGATGGGTTGTAGAGAGAAATTGGGAGGGGGGCCTCCAGGCGGACCTGTGCTGTGTGTCAGAACAATGAAGCGGCTCGAGTACAGATGGATGCATTGCCTGAGGATGGAAACGGAGATCGGGGAGCAGTAGCGGCTCCCCCTACAGCCTGCCAGCCGCACCACAGGGCGGGGGAAGGCCAGGCCTCAGGCAAAACTGCTCACAAAACGGGGGGAGCAAATCCATCAAGCCTTACAATAGGTTCGATCCCAGGGAGGTTATGTGCAACCAGGCTCTGCAAGCTTGATCTCTCCTCTCTGACATTTCAAAACTCGGCCCCAGTCCAGCACTGTTTGGTCATTTCCCTACTCAAACACACCTGATCCAACTCAGCAGAGAGGCAGAGAACTCGCCAAGCTCCCAAACCCCAGTCATCCAAGAAGACCTGGACACTATCTCATTTATATCCACATTAAATCCATTAACAGTAAACCCTCGAAATTCGTGAGGGTTGCGTTCCAAGACCACCAGTGAATTGTAAAAAAACAAAAAGTCTAAAAATGTCTATTTTTATAGTGTAAACCCTAAATACGCCCCAAAATATGCTCCCAAAACACTTTAATTTCATTTTAAACTCAGCTTAATTCATTACCTTTAAAGAAAATATAAAGTTAAACCCGTATCTGTACTGTACAGTTTACACTGAACTCCTGCAGTGCTAGAATGTAAATACTGATGTTACTCCTGTTTATAGACTGGACTGTGATTCATGCAGCACGTTTTCTTTGGTATAAGCAGGTAAATACAGTAATAAATTCATTTAATTGACATTAATTAAAATACAGGGCTTTAAGAACAAAACGAAAAACCCGAGAACACTCAAAACGCTCCACGGTGGAAATTCTGTTCTGATGCTGAATTCTGGACTGCAGCTGCCAGAGATGTGTCACAGGGCAGCAGACAGTATGAGACAGTTGCTTTGTGTCTCTCAACAGTACTAAAACATTTATACAGTTATATTTTATAAGGAAATTTTGCTGAATTTATGTTAATATTTGTTACAAAATTAGTACATTATATTTTCCTTAATTTAGCACTAAAATGCATGGAAAAAAAATATATTTCCACAAAAAAAAAAAAAAAATGCGGATTTTCACGAACAATTATTAGTTTGGTTCTAAGAAAAATCCACAAACAACTGAGGCTGCAAACCGTGACTTCACCAGGGAACACTGTGTACTCAAATATACCCAGACGTTATCATGGTAGGCATAAATATCAAACCATATGTTATTTAATGAGACAAACAAAAAGACCACCAGCCTTCAACTGTTCCTTCAACAACTCTCAGCTCTAGGACACAGTTTAGGACACATTGCTTGAAGACAGAATGAAAGATGGATGGATTGGTGGATAGGAAATTTGAAGCAACTAGAGAATGTGTGTCCACCTAGGGTGGGCCTTACTTCAGCCCAGTTTGCTGAGTTCCCTGCTTCTACCACTTCTACCAAATCTGGTAACTAATGGCTGACCTGAATCAGATGTGTATGAGGAGAGAATTCACCAAACCGGACGTCCCCAACTCCGTACTGAACAAGGAGTGGATGACTTTGCTAATGGACATTCTAATGGGAACCTTATGAATTTTTTGACATAGTATGGATCTTTGACAGCTTGCAGCCGCCTTCTGAAGTTTGGAAGGGTGTCCTGTTCCTCACCACAATAGACAAAAAGTGCTCAATCAGAATCTTGAACGAACTGGTTCTGGAGGGACTACCATCCCAGCGGTAGACTAAAGAAACCTTCATCCAACCAAACAAGCTTCAGCACCCAAAACGCAACAATCCGACCACTAATCCTTTTCCATCCAGTAATGAAGAAGGTGTAGCTTGATATCACCAGGGCAAAGAACTTTAATGGACACTCTTTTCTTTCAATTGCCTCATTTCATGAAGAGCTCAAAGAGGAGCTGTCCCATCCTCAATAGGGGCTTGTTGCAATGAGCCTTGCTTCACTGTCTCCTTTGTGGCCCAAGTGCCCAATGCCTTTGGAGGAAAAAGCAGGCAGCGTTTGAAAGAAAGTGAAATGAAGGAGTTAATGCTGAGACGTGAGGAATGGCTTGCAGCTGGAGATGTTTGTTTAAAGCTTCGTGAACTTTCTTCAACGGGTTTTGAAAAACGTCCATCTAATCTGAATGTACTTTGGTTGTTTTGTTTAGAGAATGAACTCTAACAGAAAGCCTCAGTGGCGCCCGAATGAGGAGCATGTAGGAGTGTTAATCAAATATGTGCATGTGTTAGCAGTTTCTCGACGCTCGTCCCGCAGGAACAGTCCGTCCACCCACTCCTCGGGTCACCTCTCGCAGCCAAAGCCTCGACTCGGCTTTCACCATGGAGTCGGGATCTGAACTTTGCCATGAATGCCAGACTAAAATGAAACGTCCTGTACTCTTCTACAAAGTGGACTCTTCCCGAAAGATAACGTCTCGAGGCCCGGAGATGGAAGCTCCCTCAGTCGCACCATGAGACACGTTGTTCCACAAACAGCTGATTGGAAGAAGTCGTACAGAGATTAAAGGAACAGTTTGACCATAAATGCTGATGTTGCTGACACTGAAGAAAAACTAGTAGCTGGGAGAGTTTCTGAAACCAGAGGTTTGTTGTTTCAGACCTTCTTGCATAAAAATCACATTTAGCCACTCAAAGATCAGCGTTTGATTGTTGATAACCAACGTTGCTTTTTTTTTGTCTAGATTTCATCCTGGAATGCATCAGTAGACAGAGCATGCTCGACTGAACCTTGGTCCTAACCCAGCCATGTGTACCCAGATTTGAGTCCAGTATGATTCGTTCTCCATATCCTCATAATGTTGGCTACAAATGGCTAAAGCTGATCCAGGGTCAGCAGTGTCCCTGCTGCTAGAGCAGATGTCCACCTAACTATTCTTGAATGAAAGCCATCAGGGACCTTATGTTGTTATAGTCATGCTAGCAGGACCGCAGATAGCTTCAGTCTTTGGGATATTGGGGCTTTTTAAGCGAGGAAAGGTGGAAAACTAGCATATTTAAACAGGACTAGCCTAGCCCAACCATGTGCACGCAGATTTAGGACCAGGATGATTCACTGCCAATGTGACGATGCTGGCTGAGACTGATCCGGGGTCAGTGCTGTCCCTGCTGCTAGAGCAGATGCCCACCTAACTATTCCTGAATGAGAGCCATCAGGGGTCTCTAACTGTCAGGCTAACTGGTCCACAGCTAGCTGTCAGCCAGCGCTAACCATGTTAGCATTTGTGAAATTAGAAAACATGGAAAAGAAGCGCGGCTGAACTTTCCCCGGGCCGGCCATCTGTATGCAGATTCGGGCCGGTATAATTAACTGTCCATATAATCATACTGACAGGACACAAAGGACTAGAGCTGGTCCTAAATCTGCGCTGTCCCTGCGGCTGAAGCAGATGCTATTCCTCAGTGAAGGCCATTAGGCTAATGTGGTCATGCTTGTGTTTGATAGCCACTTGAGCATTTTTGAGGGGAGTGTTTGTGCATATCTTGTGACATATGGGCCAGCCTGATGAGGCCATCTCTGTAGATCAAGGACCGGAGTGATTTACTGCCCATAAAATCAGGCCGCTTACACTCCGAAAGGCTCGAACTGATCCGCAGCCCGCTGCCATCCATCACTAGCCAGGTTAGCGTGTTTTGGCCAGAGTATTTTGGGCTTCCCGGTCGTGGCTCAGCTCTTCCCCTGCTGCTGGAGCAGATGGTGCTCTGGAGCGGAGTGACGGGCATGTACATGTCGCTGTGACCCCATAGATGATAATACAATGTGACACAATAGTGAAGGAGACAATACTCTCACCCGCGCTCCGAGGGGGTCCGGCAGAGGGGCGTTTAGAGCGGGGGGCTGGGGATGACATCCACGGGAGACAGGCACTGTCCCAGCTTTGAAAAGAGGTCAGCAGGTCACGGCGAAGAAGGCAGTGGAGGAGGTACGACGTCGGGGGACAATGACTTTAATGGAGTCTTCCAAACCGCAGATACACACACACATTGCTCTGATTCACACACAAAATCATACGGTACTGTGAGTGTGTGTGTGTGTGTGTGTGTGTGTGAGGTATATGGGTCTTCTTTTGAATATGTAGGTCAGGAGGTCACCCTGAGTTCTGTTATTTTATCTAAAAGGATCCTTTAGCCAGGCGAGCTCATGTTGCACAACCAGCCAGCAGCATCTTGCAGATACACTCATGGTTCCAGATATGCTCATGGTTCCAGATACGCTCATGGTTCCAGATACGCTCATGGTTCCAGATACGCTCATGCTAACAGGTTTCTGGTGAGCTTCTCTCTTTTTTTTCATGGTAATATATAATCTTTCATGCCTTTTAGTCTAAATTAAGAAAAATATAATTTACTAATTTTGTAACAAATATTAATGTAAATTCAGCTAAATTTCCGTGTAAAATGTGATTACATACATTTTTTGTGCTTTGAGAGCAAACACCTGTATCAGTCCAGAATTTCCACCGTGGAGCATCTCGAGTGTTCTCTTGTTTTTCGTTTTGTTCTTAAAACCCTGTATTTTTATTACTGTAAATTAAATACATTTATTACTGTATTTACCTGCTTATACCAAAGAAAACAACAGCACATACCAAATAAAATGCGCTGCATGAATTACAGTCCAGTCTATACAGGGGTAACCTCGATATTTACATTCTGGCACTGCAGGAGTTCAGTGTAAACTGTACAGATACGGGTTTACCTTTATATTTTCTTTAGGGCTATTGTATTAAGCTGAATTTAAAATGAAATTAAAGTGTTTTGGGGCCATATTTGGGGTTTAGATTGCAAATATAGGCATTTTTAGGCTTTTTTGCCACATAACACATCTAATTTTTTCACACTCAGGTGCTCTTGGAACGTAACCCTCGCAAATTCTGGGGGTTTTACGTATTGGAACCTTTTTCCTTTGGCCAGTAGGGTTCTGTCAGGTTTGGTCCAGCAGACTTCTAGAGTCAGTAGGCCACACTCAGCATCATCTTTATTGGAAAAAACCTTGCAATCCTACTTCAAACATCTGCACTAACGATGCACTTTCAGTTCATAAGCCCTACACAAGCCTTTCATGACAACCTGCATAAACATAACATTGTTCCAATAAGCATCACCTGTCATTAAGGTCGCCTTTGTCACTTCTGAGGTTAAAAAATGTTACCAGGCTTATTGGAATAAGACTTAATGCATACTGATGTCAGTTATAAGTGGCTCATATAGGTGAAAAGTAGCCATATGAGTGTAAAGCTGGTACCTTCTATCCTCTGTATGTGTACAATCACAGGGAATCCCATTCATTACTGGTCCGCGCTGTTGTTGACAAGATAATACTGGGATGGCGGACCATTCTCAGCACAGCAGTGACTCTGATATGCTCACAGGGTGGTCCAGGTCACAGCTAGAGGGGTCTGTCCCCAAAAATACCCATTCAAGAGCAGTTCTGTGGTCAGAAAAAGACGAAGGGCTGGATGGCAGCAAGGTGGAGCTTCGAGGAAGGATTTCTTTAAAGGTACAGCTGTTTACTACTTGACCTGGAGTGTGTGTGTGTGTGTGTGTGTGTGTGTGTGTGTGTGTGTGTGTATACAGAGAGAGAGAGTGATAGATTTATAGGTAAATCAATATACACATATACATGAAAGTGTATAAACACATACACACACAAACACATGCCTATATATATGTATATATATGCTCAGAAATAAAACCTAAATCATAAAACCTAACCACAATCGCAGTAACCAAAAGCAAATGTTTTATTCTCTTTTAGTTTTATGAAACACTTTTTGGTCTTATATTTTAGGTTACCCATTTTTTTCTGCTTGTGTCACAAAGTTAAGATATTTTTCTCTTCAAATTGTACAAAAACAAGTACACAAATCACACACACACACACACACACACACACACATACACACACACACACTCATGTAGCTGTACAGTATGCAGTACACTGTGTATAGACACACACGGTAGGGTGCTGGATACTGCATTTCATACTTAAAATGAAAAAAAAAAAAAAAAAAAAAAAATAAAACAAACAGGACAGCAAGGTTAGAAAGTGAAACAGTGCGCAACATCACAAATAGGATCCCGCAAGCCTCTAACTCTGCCGAAGGAGAACAGAGGCATCTCCCGAATATTTTAGCTGTTGCTGATTCCTTCTTGGTTCATTTTGTTTCATTTCAGATACGGCATGTGCCGTGGAAGAGGGGGGAAGCTGTTTACATTTGAAGCAGAGTTCTGCACCTGTTAGATTTGCGCTGAATGGCGGCCTAGCACAATGAAACCCGTCCCTTTTAGAATGCTAAAGTAGCCAAATCCAGCCTCAGAATCAACATGAATGGATTTATATGCTGATGACAGCATCAGAAAAGAGCTGCAGAAAATGTGGCTACAGATTCATGAGTGAGAGCAAAAGAGAGCAAAGGAAAAACGTATTGGGGAGGACAGATCAGAAAGATAAAGGAAAAAAGGGGGGGCATAGGAGAGAAGGAGGTGGTAAAAGGAAAGAAAAATTCATTTATTTCCTATAAGAAAAAGTGTGGCATACCCAGGGGGTCCCTGTAACTTGTGAAAAATTAAAAGAGACGGATTCAAACTGTCCAATTTCCACATCAAACAAACCTTGGCTCTCTCCTCCTGGAGAGAGCGCTCCGCACACTGCTAAGCCCTGGAAAGGTGCCCCCCCAACCCACAACCCCCCACCCCATTCATCCTCACTACTCTCCAACCCTTACCACCAACACGTTTTTATAACACTCACACTATCCTCTATTTCCTTAATAATCCCACTCTCTAATTCCCTTAAGCACTGTACTGGTTACACTAGCCACTGTCTCTCCCCTGTCTAATTATACCCTTGTGAGTCTATTAATCAACTTGTGAATTATTTAAGAAGGAGAGATCTTCTGCCTGTAACTGGCTTTGACACTGAAAGAGAAGAGAAGGAGGGGAGGGAGGAGGCAGCAGCGGTAAAGTAAAGAGACGGAAGGGGATGGGGCAGGAAAGGAAAAAGAGAGAGGTAAAACAAGATAGTATGGGTAAAAGAGAGAGAGAGAGAAAAGAGGAAAAATAGAAAAAGAGAAAGTGAGGGGAAAGCAGGAGGTGTTAGATAGATGGCACACAGAAGGCAGACAGAGAGAGAGACAGAGAGAGAGAGAGAGAGACAGAAAGAGAAATATGGAAGAGGGTATGCGGGTCCTGGGTAGTCCCCCAGGACCAGAGCGCTGCGGCTTTTTCTCTCTCTGGCGTCGAGGCGAGACAGATCTCAGTCAAAATGCACTTCGTGTTTATTTTTTTCACCCACTGTTTTCATGCATAAGTTTTCATCACAAATATGAATTCATGAATATATGTAGCAATACAGTGCAGAATGGAGGGTGGGTGGGGACGGGGAGAGAACATTAGTGTGAAGGAGAGGGAGAGAGAGAGGAAGAGAGAAAGAGAGACAGAGAGAAAGAGAGAGATTGGGGTTGACCTGGGGGAGGGAATGGAAGCAGACTAAGTGAAATCTCGGTTACAGAGGGGAATTTTAACTTCCCCATGTTTGACACCCAGGTGAGGCTTGTCTTGGTTGCCCAGGCATCATGTTGATATGTAGTATGAGTCTTCACAGGGCCAGCGCTGTTGTGCAGGAGAGGGCTCATAAATAGAGAGGTGAGGAGAGCTCTTAATGACTCCCATTGCCACCACTGCTCAGGCCCAGGCACTCAGGCCTGTAAGATACAGTCTTTAAAGTAAGATCATCATTATTTTTCCATCCAGTGCTAGGCAATCTCTGTTGGCCCCGGACAAATGCCACTGCACTCTCAGAATCTTAATGAACCACAGGTTGGGTAAATAAATGAGGGAATTTGTTGTGTTCACATAACTCTGGTCCATTCAACCATTTGAAAGTCATGTGTGTGTATGGCTTGCGTTAAAGAGTATGTTTGTTTTATGCCTGTAGGGGTGTCAGATACTGTCTCGCTGTGTGTTTAGAGCGCACGTGTGTGCGTTTGTATGTATAAAAGAAAACCCCTCTCATTAGGCCTGTGCGTCAGTGGTAGAAACCCACTGTTCTCTCTGCGCTCTCTCTCTCAGGGATGTTTATTAAATTAATAAAAGGTAGCTAGCGGCAAGCAGAGCAGTGCAAAGCCCAGGACATGGCTGTGATTGGCACCCACCGCCAGCCTTGCACTCTCAAGGGGACACCGTCGTTTGCTTTAACTAACTGGCCATGACTGAAGGGCACAAGCTGACATGCTTCTCTCTCTCTCTCTCTTACCCACATCTTCCTCTTTATAAGTCCAACCAATGCAATGGGATGTCCAAATGAGGGCAGGGATTCACATGGGGAAAACACACCAAGGGCTGTTCTTCAGAATGGGGTTTGGTGGAGGTGAGGAAAGTGAGAAATCGAGAAAGAAAGAATGCAGGAAAAGTAAAAAAAAAAAAAAAAAGGAAAGGTGTAAAACAGAAGTCATTAGAGTAAAAATACTTACATAGTTTTCATGTTTTTATTGTTTTTGTGTTGCAACAACAATGTATTTTGTAAAATAAATATTAAAATACTCTTTCTACCAATTTATAAATTATTGGTACTGTTTTGGAGGTCTATGAAAGGTCATACCGTTAGACAGCATTTTAAAGAGGAATTCCATCATTTTTTAAAACTCTTTTGGTAAATTAATCTTAAAAATACATATACCTGTAAGCACACAAACACATACACACACACACACAAATGGACGGGTCGGTCAATCTCAGTAACCTGTGCTCAAACCAATTGGAGCACATTAATAAAATGCAGCAATTAATAACATGCAAAAACATTGTTACATTTTTTAAACAAATATCCTTGAACCAAATACACCTTCTTCCAACTGTGAGGATTATCTTAGGGGCAACTACAAACAGACTACATTAGCACAGCTCCAATGGAAGACAAAGGCACAATTATAAAATGTATAATCTTCTACTTAAAACACTTTAAAAATAAACAAAATAAACAAAAACAAATCTCGACAAAAAAGCAGGACCCCCCACCCCCAACCCGCTGGGCCCCTGGTTCTCAGAGGGGGGGGTGTGGAGACGAGGGGGCTATTTGCATATAAACACTGCAGCAGGGATTGTCATCGGTGGCGCATGAGACACGGCAAGTGCCGGGCTAGAGACTATTTTCATGTGCAAATTCCATCTGCACTTACACTGCACATTATTATTTCATCAGCTGCCGCCAAAAGCCTGTATGTTCCACAATCCCACATTTCCGGGTCCCTTGAGGGCCTTCGGAGACTCCAGCACCCCCATATAGAGCTGTTTACTCCAACACTAATGGTTAACAACACCATGCCATCCTGGAAATAGGGCACAATCACATGCAGAGATCTCCACGTCCAGTAGGGATACCATTCTTGACCTGCAGTAGTAGTGTTTGCCACGCTAATTGCTTGTAAACTGGCAGAGTTAGAGGCTCGCCGGCTCTCAAGTGCAGGTCAGACATCAGGACCAATTAGCTAGCCTTAAAAAAATAAATAAATAAACTTTTGAGCTCTTGGGACAAGCTATGAGATTTTTAAAGACTGGGCATCCACGGAAGGATCACTGTGGCCTAGTTGATAGCATATCTTCCCCCTTACTGTATCTAAGGAGGGCAAGAGATATTTTAATCCTCCTAAACACCCTGAACAAACTGAGACATAGAAATCCAAATCCAAAGAGCAAAACACACTCATTAATATAGAAACTGGTGACAAAGACAGAACAAAGAGTCCCTGATAAAAGCGAATACATGCATGAGTATATTCCCACTAATGCAAGCTCTCGCACTCAATCATGTGCTCTGAGCAAGACGTGAGTGAGTTACGGGTGTAAGCTGCTTTTACGCCTTCGGATTGATTTGTCATATGCGCACTGAGCTCCTGCACCTAGAGAAGTTTGTGTAAACTGCCATCTGCAATTTCCCTGTCTGACATGCAGTGTGTGCGCATGAGGCCCAAGGCAAAGGAACTGCACACCACAAAGCCCAGGTGGGAGAAGCATCTCCGTTCCTCAGAGCACAGTGCTTTACCTCATTTGTTTTGGTAAAACGGCAGAACAAAATATTTCCTTATGAACCCGGGAAGGACTCCCTAATCTACTCTGACATATGGAGGCGCTGAGTTGAACAGTACCAGAAACAGTTTGTGTCACTTATGCATCCATCTGAGGTCTCTCTGCTCTTCTGCTCCTGCTCCTTAAAAAAAGCTTTGTGGTTCAATATCAGTTTCAGTTAAGATGAGACAGATAAGTTAAGATACACTTTATTAGTCCCACTGGTGCATTGTTACAGCAGAAAAGTGGACAGTCCAAAATGATAAAAGTATAAACAATACAATAAAACTATACAATATAACAATATAATATAAAAACGGTACACTATACAAAAATATATATATATATATACACAGTATATAAATATATAGTAGAAGGAGACATTAACACTGCACCAAACTTGCACATGTTGCACACAGTAATATTGTACCAGAAATATCACACGCGAAATACTGCGCATGAAATAAAAATGTAAAATGTTCATTGAGTCCATGATTATATATGACATTTCTAGACATTTAATTGCTGATGATACACTGCAGATGTTCAACTTGTTTTTAACAAACTAAACACTGATTAAATTTATATGAAACTTTAAAATAAAGGATATCTATTACATCTAACTTTAAGCCTAACCTTAAATCTAATCCTAATCCTGAGCCTAACATGATCCTTTGATAATTCACTGATTTTCACTTGACTTTAAAAAATTGTATCAATTAAAGTATCTGTAGATAATCTGTCGGGGACCATTTAAATTGAGTTTGAGTTATAGGCACCTTTTTCTGTAACGAAAGCATATTTTGGCATGACGGGTTTATCTGTGCATTCATCTGTAACTTACTGTTAAGCGTCAGTGGAATAAAAGAAGCAATTTCATGTCAAGTTGTTAATCTCATGTAAATTTGCAGTGATAATCATGAGCTGTCCTTGTCTAGCAAAGGAAAGTGAAGTCTTTAATTCTAAAGTGTAAGACTTTGTTACAGGTCCTTTTATTTTTACTTGCTTGTTTTTCTGTGAAAACTGAAAGTGCCATTTTTGACCATTATCAGGCCAAAGATTTTTAAAAACCTTTTTTTTTAAAAAACCTTTTTGGTGTTTTGTCCCCAGGATCAAAACACCCATTGCACAGTGCCTCCCTGATATACTAATATTGGGAATTTAGCAAATTGCTGTTTGTTTGTTGTCTTTGTTATGTGTGCTATCAGTAGTCAGAACAAGACGATCCAGCAAATGTACAAAATTGTGGTAAAAAATTTTGCTGCCTTTTCACATGTTTAGATAAAATATACATGTAATATAAATGGAACAAATATTAAAGATACATTTACACTCACTAGTCACTGCAATAGGTACCTCTACCATGTGTCTACATTCATTGTGCATTTGATTGTCCCCACATATCATATAGGTACTATGTAGTTATCATATCAGCACTTTTTAGGTTTTTTAGGTGCCAGCTCTGCTTTTCGCAAATTTTTCATTTGTGGGACTAATAAAGGTTTATCTGTTATCTTAAAAATACCCTACTCTTTGCTAGACTGATTTTTATCACCATTTAAGAAGAATTTAACTTATTTAGTTTTTCAGATATCACAATATTGATCGCAAATGCCTCAAGTTTCACAATGTGACATTTTTCTCACCTTACTACACAGGATAAGTAATCTAATTCACATAAACTTTTAGCTTGCAGCTGCCATTAAAGCTTCTCATAAAACACAGTGGCAGTCTGCAGAGCCACTCATCTTTCTGTAAATGGGCAGAGCTCTCAGGAATACCGCTCCAGTTTACTGAATGCTTCATACCCAATATGTACAACAGCGTCATCAGATATATATGTATATAATATATATATATATAATATAAATGGAATTGATTGATATAATATTGACAGGATAGAAATAAAAAAATAAATATACACTCTCTAGTCACTGCATTAGGTACTTCCACCCTGTATCTATACTCATTGTGCATTTTATGTCTGTCATCCTTTAGTTAGTTCAGTTTCCAAACACAGGATACTGGCTGGTTACTTTTGACTGATGCTTTCATACACACACACACACACACACACACACACACACACACACACACACACACACACACACACACTCAACTTCCAGTGGGTAAATTGAGCTTGGAAATGGTCAAAGGAGGCTGACAAATGATGCAGAGAAAAAAACGGACTACAATCTGACTGTAAACTACAGTTATGCAATGAGTTAGGCTGATAAAATGGACAATTAATTTGGATACATTGGTTGGTTTACCTACCAAAGTGGCCAGTGAATATACACAACTGCACACATAGATGTTCCTATTAGGGACATTTAATTTTAGAAATTTAGGAAACGGGAAAACATAAGAAAGAACAAAACATTGCAAATATCACCGTAGTCCCAGTCTCAAAGACTAATGCTCTTATGGTGAACAGGGACTTGTACAAGCAGCCTCATGTGTTTAACATGGAAAGCAGGAACACAGGGTGCAGATGCAGAATCCATCACATGAGCCTCTCTCTCTCTCTCTCTCGGCTCCAGGGGAGTATTTGTTTGTTGTGTGACCCTCTCAGTAAAGTCAACAGCTGTTTCCAGTCAGCCTCCACTGCAGCGCTGCCATTCTTCAATGTGACGTGCTTCGCCTTTTAATGCATTGCCATTAACCACGGCCTAATTAGAACTAATGACTGTCTCATTAAACACTCTATGCAGCTAATCGCTTCACTGAGCCACAAGCAGAGAACCAACATGAGGAGGCAATAGCGCTGTTCTAATATACATTTGTCTAAAGGAAAAATAAGGCAGAGGAGAGCACCTCCTTTCTATTCAACTGCATTTTTAATTGGAGGAAATCAATATTCAGAAAGATAGCTTTATCATTGCTAATAAGTAATCAGTAATCATAAATAGTTAACATTAATAAAAATCTCCCTCAATAATTTGAGCCCCCATTGCCCTATAGCAATCAGGCAGATCAGATATGGTTAATTATTAATTACTGCAATTCTGCTCACTGCCCCCCCCACCAACCCTCCCACTCACCCACCAGTCACGAAGTGCGAACATAACACAGTTCACACACGGACGTGCCCTCAACCTCAGCCTCACAGCCCTGCACTGGATGGACGGTGATACCGTGGCCCTGTTTCGTATGCCGCGTTCAGTCTGCTCTCTGGGTTTCATTTAGATCAAAAAACAGGCTCAAACAGATAGAATCAGAGAGTTTCCAGAAACTCGCAACATTCCTTCCTCACCTTCCCTTTGTGAAAGCAGCCAGCTGAAAAAGTCATTACTTATGCTGACAGACAAAAGAGACAGGCACAAAGCAGAAGGAGAAAGAGAATACAACCAAAGATATGTCTGTTGGAGGTTTTATATAGTGAAAAGAGAGGCCACTGCCATTAGGAAATATTGTTACCATGAAGGGGTGAACTTGGTTTGCAACAATGTTGCAGCCATGTGTAGGTAGGTGCTACATGTCAAAGTAGCATCCACATAAACGGTACTCAAGGTTTCCGAGCAGATCATTGCCCAGAGCATCCTACTATAGTGCACCTGGTGCCGTCTCTACCCCAGGTAAATGACGATCATATGATGTAGGAGGAAAGTATGGGGTGAGTATGGGCGCTCTGACTGGTCTAATAAAAGCTGTGATACATTGTGTGTTGACCAGAGGCGGACAAGGTACCTAACTTCATTATTTAAGTGAAAGTACAGATACCACTAGTCAAATGTTACTCCAGTACAAGTGAAAGTCATACAGTCAAATTTCACTTAAGTTAAAGTACTGAAGTACTCGCTTCCAAAAATACTTAAGTAT
>JBBPCY010000023.1:14278405-14300371 GCA_037974405.1 Brachyalestes nurse | reverse complement strand
CAGCCACGTCTTTATGGAGCTGCTTTGTGTTCTGGGACACAGTCCTGCTGGAATAGAAAAGGTTCTTCCCCGAACTGTGTCTACAAAGTCGAAAGCATGGTGTTGTCCAAAATGTCTTGGTCTGCTGAAGCACTAAGATTGTCCTTCACTGGAAGTAAGGGGCCAAAACCCTGAAAAACAGGTTTGTCCCAATACTTTCATACATATGGTGTATTTCTGACCCTAAAAACGTATGAGGTGTAATTGAGGAGCCCACTGGACTCCATACAGGTGACTACCACTTCATAAGCACAACTTATCTCTTCTAACATCAGGACAGCTGTATAAGGTCTACATCTGAGACCAAACTGTCCTAATGTCTTGCATCACACGTTTATTTTCCAAAAAGCACAAGTGTTTTTTTCACTTACAAGTACATTAGTAGCTCTGCGACAAAGATGAAAAATTGGCCTCCATTTGTGTGCAGCGGACCACAGAGTGGTTCAGAAATAAAGTTAACATGAAAAGTTGCTCAAATATTAAACAGAATAAGGCCGTGTATGGCTTTACCATTGCGAGGTGTCCACCTGTCGAAGCATGTTGTAGAGACACCTGGAGCAACAGTGCACTCTAGTGGCCAGACGAGAAAACCGCAGTAGCAGTGTAGCCCCATTCACTATTTCTGCTGCTTAACACACTGGTCTTGTTTGCTTGTTAATTCTTGATTCCTTTTTTGATTTATTGCCTAGTCTTGTTTATCTTCAGGGGTGCACACATACATATACATACACACTCACGCATTTATGTAATGCAACAAATGTTTGTGTTTATTATATATATTTGTATGTATAAAACATATTTATATGTCAAAATAATCTTATTAAATCTTCAGTGGTCTCATGTGAAATGCTCCACTATAGAGAAAGCCGGAGAGCCAGGAATGTTCACAGAAAATAGAGATGGAAACCAGACGCAACAGAAGCATGTAATGCCTCTAAAAGCTTCATCACAAATGGTCATGAAAATGCTGTTTGATGGCCAAGACATTTTATAGTGGTTTCAAAATGGTTTCAGTCTAAATGTAGACAGATACATGGAATGTGGGATTTTTTTGTTTAGATTTTTCACATTATTACCAATATCAGCATCACAAATAAACATGTAGGTTTACAGGTAAAATTTACTTTGTTGACGTCGAAACCCCTAGTTTCTATTACCAATAATGTCAAGAAATCGTATCTATCAAGTGTCTCTACGATTAACCATTTCATATCTTGCCATTCTGAATAATTTTGTTTACTCAGTGTCTGATTATGCTGAATTTGTAAACAAGATAAACATTTAAGGGGTTGGGAAACACAGATTTCTTCCTCCTTGACACAAGAAGGCTGACCTATCCGTGTGTGTAAGCACTCTGCACCACACAGCAGGACTCTGCAAACGTGTGCATTAACATATATATATATATATATATATATATATATATACACACATATATACACACACATATAGGTATATATATTGGGACTTCAATGAGGTTGACTAGACTTTGTCTGGAGTTTCCTATCCAATGTTTGTCATTATAATGAATCTGTGAATGTGCATTTATGTGTTATTAAAATATAAAAGTATGGCCCCTGCTTTGCACATATACACGAATAAATTATTAATGACAATATATTAACAATATTTAACAGTTTTTGCCATTGTATGACTAGTGCACACTGTAGCCATTTTTTTAAAACGCTGGGAGTCTAAATAATGGAGACCAGTCAACACTCTATAGTGCAAAACATTGAAGACGATTTTATTTTCATCTTTCACAGTTAACACAAGCAACTGCTTCAAGGACTTCCTTCTCCACCCAGAAGAGGCGTGACTGAAACTTCCCGTTCAGTTCTTGATGATTGTACCTTGTATGTCGTAGTTTCTATTGTTGGCATTTAAAGTGAATTGTTGTACATGCTGTAGATAGCAAGGCAAAAGGGATGACAGCAGAGACTTCAAGAGGACAACAGGATTTGTGGATTTCAAACAAAGCCAGGAAGTCCACCTTCACAAAGTGGTGACCACACTGAACGCTGGCACCTACAAATGTGTTACCGGCCAAAGAACAGCCAGTTACAAAGAGTACCTGCATGCTGACCTGTGCCTTCACTGCTGTGGTTGACCTTTATTTGTTCAGCTAACTGTCTTTAATAGTAAATAAAGACCATTCATACTGGACTAGATATGAACTGATTAAATAAAAATCCAGTACGTGTTAGTGCACCTTCAGTCTGTCCTCTTTACGTTCATGTTAAAATTCTTACATGATATGCAAATTACAAGAGTAAACTCAAAACTTTTCCGGTGCGCCTGTTTAAATACCAGGTGTTTAATATTTGGCATTAAAGTCAAGAGGGTGAGTGAATACAAAGTCTTCAGTTTGACTGGTTTTGAATGTTGTCTCTTTACTTACACCAAGCATTTGCAGGAATGCACAGACATGGGAACTGTCTGCCGATAACATCTGTTGATGTTGACATGTAAACATTAAAACAAATTAACAAATTGTGGCTAGATTCACCTGCAATAGAACTGCAGAGATTTGTAAATATAAATGCAGCAAAATTAATATTTTTTTTTTGCACAGTAGACCCACCATTGGCCAAACCCTGCTTGTCTGCAGTTCAATAAACAGATAAAATCCAATTGATAGATCAGATGCCTTTTTTAAAACGAATATCTGCAGATTCCGATATGATTCCGATATCGTTGTGCATTCATTCTTTTGCTTTTACCATACTGTTAAAAAAAGCATCATGTGAAGTGCATGAAGTTCACTCACATATCCTGATCCTAGATCTGCCCTCTGTGCACCAATAATAATAATGAGGCATGCTCAAAAATGCAAAAATCGAGGACAGGAAATGAACACACTGGGCTGGCACACCAGATGAGCGATTCACAGGGGGGCTGCATCTCACAGTGTTGAGCAGATAAAAGTCCTTTGGCCAGCTGCTGATAATAAACTTATACTACAGGAGAACAGGGAACCAGAGAGATTCCAGCAAATCTGTGGGGTACAGTTTTCAAGTGTTAGTACCGCTACACTGATTAGTGCAGTGCTCACTGTACTGTTAAGAGAAGTTTTCAGAAGAAGCTCTGGTTATGATCCGGATGTCAGAATGTAGAGACGACATTTGAGAATACTATGAGATGTAACAGTTCAGTGGAATGAGGAAAAAAAAAAAACACTTCGGCGTAACCACTCTCAAAGTCAGTTACTATGACACTATAAATGCCGATACTTGAGTTCATACTTGGCGGGACTGGCATAACTTGGAAAGATTTTTGATTTGTTGGTCTGTTGACTTGCTTCCGATGAGCGTTAATACTTTTATTCTTACCAAGAAGGCAGTGTGTCACAGAGACAAAAAAAATAAATAATTTGAAAATTCTACTAATATAAAACGCACTTCGCAGCACTCTTGTTGCCACACATACTCTTTCTCTCTTTCTGCACCTCTCACACACACAAAAGCAGATTGCAGGGTGTCAGCACTTGTAAAAGCATTTAATCGTTTTTTTCTTTAAAAGGGGAAGTCCTCTTTATGCATTATTAAATCTTCTGTAAACAGTCGTTCAGAGTGGTCTGATGTGAAATGCTCCACTATAGAGAAACCCGGAGAGCCAGAAATGTTCTGACAGCCAAGACATTTTATAGTGGTTTCAAAATGGTTTCGGTCTAAATGTAGTTTAAATATCTATCCATGATGGACAGATACATGGAATGTGGGATTTTTTTTTGTTTAGATTTTTCACATTATTACCAATATCAGCATCACAAATAAACATGTAGGTTTACAGGTAAAATTTACTTTGTTGACGTCGAAACCCCTAGTTTCTATTACCAATAATGTCAAGAAATCGTATCTATCAAGTGTCTCTACGATTAACCATTTCATATCTTGCCATTCTGAATAATTTTGTTTACTCAGTGTCTGATTATGCTGAATTTGTAAACAAGATAAACATTTAAGGGGTTGGGAAACACAGATTTCTTCCTCCTTGACACAAGAAGGCTGACCTATCCGTGTGTGTAAGCACTCTGCACCACACAGCAGGACTCTGCAAACGTGTGCATTAACCCTAAAAATCACCCCGCCAAAACCACATATTGCTTCTCTTACTTTCATACAACTAGACCTGTACAAGGCTGACCCCCGGCTCTGCACTTGAGCTGGGACTCAATCATGGTTTCCAAACGCACTGCTAATTTAGCATATGTGACAAGCGAATGAATGAGCCTTGTGAGGTTTCACGTGGATGGAGAGAGGGCCAAATAAACCCACTGAGCAACTCCCTGTGTGGGATGACCTCACAACACCATTTCTCAAATCCAAGCCTTTGACAGCTCCATTTTTTTTGGCAAGAAACATAACTGGACAGTTCCACATCCTGTTGTCCACTTGGGGGAATAGGACAAACAACACTGAAATCAAAAGAGTCCTGCTTAATCCGATCTCAGCTTGCAACTTTCTCCATTTACTGGCTCCTAACCCAACTTCCTTTTCTCGCTCTCACTTGCTTTATCTGTCTGTTTCACGCCTTCTCTCTCTAGCTGTGCTCTTGGTGGGTTTCGTTATAGTCCATGATGCGTAGCTGTTGCTGCCTGGGCCGGGCAGGCAGCCCACTGGCCCCTCTTCCTTCTCGGCTCGCGGCCCTCTGCAGGCCGTGGGTCTGTGCCTCTTTAGCCGCTGTGGTGAGGGTGGGCCCTGGTGCAGTCTTCATGGGCATCTCCACACAGAGCTCAGTCTTCAGGCCCTGCGACAGGCCAGTGAGCTGTGGGCGAAACACTTCGCCCTCATCACACTGACTCTCACTCTTGTTGCGGAACAGCTCCCGTGCCCGCATGCCTAAGAAGCTCTTGGCACTGGGGTATGAGCCCACAGTGAGGGGTGCGGCCGAAGAAAGAGCAGGGGGGCCAGGGGGCCCAAGTGGCACATGTGGCCGAAGAGGCGGCGGCTCTACCAGCACGGGCGGAGGAGTGTCGCGCCTGCCATTAACGGACTTCGCTTGCCCTGATGGTACAATGCTGCCGTTACCGTGAGAAGACAACTCTGTGTCCTCTTTGGAGGCTGCTTTCACTGGTCCATCCATCACTATCACACTGTAGGAGTACAAGGTGACAAGGCAGTGGTGAAAAACAAACAAAGTTCAAAAGTTCAAAGAACAACCAAAGGCACCTGCACACAATATTATTAGCCACCAGTGCCATACATTTACAAAAAAAAAACACATTTACCGCTGTCAAGGGTGCACTGTGAGAAAAGAAGAACATTTTGGTCTGTTGGACTATCTTCAGTGCTTTAAAATTTTTTGGGTGTTTTTATAGCACTGGTGCCTGATCATTTTCAAACTGCTGAAACAACTGCTTCTAGACCAGCAAAATCTACACAAACATAAGGCTAATGTCACTATCGATTATACTAGTAAGTAATTTTTTTTTTGGCTATGAATCAAGTAATAATACATGTGGAAACAGCAAACATTTAATTTGACTTCATATACATTCAATATGATGTAAACATTGAAAGCATGTACGAAATCCTGCTGCTGTGGGTGTCCTCTCTTTCAGTGATTCACAAAAAAAGCCATTTTTAGAGAACCTTGAACCTGCTAAACGCGGATATCCTTATTATAATTCAAATTAAAAAGTAATTACTAAGCGGATTCATCAAGAATCTAAACATTAATCAGTATTTTTACATGAAGTAATCATGACAGCCCTACACAAATGTAAACATAACTAAATACATTCCTTATAGTAATATAGAGAAGCTCATGTGGAGCAAAACACAAACAAACGTGACAAATTTACCTGGTTTCTGTGGGGCCACAGCGCTCTTTGGCATCCACGGCTGGTGGAGCTGCAGCAGTGGAAGAGGGAGCCTCTGTCTCCAGCCTGCTATACAGCTGAAGCATTTCTGCCTGAAGGACCTGAGTAATACACCTCTGAGTCTGGTACCTATTCTCAGATGCCTGTAGCTCCTCCCTACAGAACGAGAGACAGAAAAAGATGGGAAGAGAAGAGCAGAGATCGAGAGAGATTGACAGAGAGAGAGAGAGAAGCGGTCAGCAACTTATGACACACCACAACAAAAAGAGAAAAGCATAATCTAAAAATATTAGCCATCAGGCATGCATTATTAACAACAGGATCTCCTGAGGCAGTCTAATTGCAATCACTGACATGTAAACAGTAGTTTTAGAGCAATTTAAAAAAAGCGTTGTAAACTAAACTATCATAAATCAAGGTCCCAGAAGTCAGCCATAGTATTTTTAACTTTTGTGAGGCGTGAAGTTCTTAGGATATTAGGTTAAAAGGGAACAATTCCAGCTTCTAAGGTTTCTCTAGAACAGCACATTACAAATAAATTCACACTAAATGTTTGTGAATTTTGTTTACAAAGAAATCAATAGTCCCATTCCCAATACAGGATTCTGAGTTGAGATATTTTTAGTTGCCCACATTACATTTTGTATATTCGTTTCAATAATTACTTTTTGTATGTTACTTTTAAAATATTTTCCCCATTCTTTGCAAAAGATAGTTGCTACCTCAAAAATCATAATTTTGCATGCCATGTTCATTTCCTTATACTTACAGGAAAGCACGCACTGAATGTGTCTTGAGTACATTTATTCCTGCATTTCTTTGTGGGTAATCCCTATCCAGATATAATCCTGATGCACAAAATGCATGACATGGTGACCAGGTGTGAGAGCGTGCCCATACTTGGCCTGGCACTTGACGTCCTCCAGGAACTTCTTTTGCTCTGTGATCAGATGTTCTTTTTTGGAGAGCTGTGTCTCCAGTTCAGCTACTCTCTGCTGCGCTGCATCCAGCTTCTGCCCCTGCAACAGCAGGCTCTGCTTGAGCTGCTCCACCTCCTTCTCCCAGGATCCCTGCAACATCTGTATCTCCTGCGTAAAGGCAGAGAACCATAGGATGATAAAAAAAAAAAAAGTGTCCATTAGATTGCATTAGAAGAAATGGATTGCAGTAACAACCCACCACCCTTAGAGACAATTCTATTTTAAGTAGGCACACGTGTACGATAAAAGAAGGCAGCCAAATATGTCTGGCAGTCTTTCGGGAGCATTGGCATTCTTAAAAATTAATGCTATGTTTCCCCCAATATAAACTTCATAGTGTGATTTGATTTGCCATCTTCTCAACAACCTCTCGAACTATATTGTAGATCATAGATTATAAAAATATACATTCATTAAGTACACCTACCTTGACCATTTTATCAGCTCCACTTAAGGCAGAAGTGCACACTACAGTAGTTCTAAAAACTACACTCCAAGAGCACCCGCATATGGTGGAAAAAACACGAATATGTGATGTGGTAAAAAATGCCTATAAATGCCTATACAGTGTAAACCCTAAATATGCCCCCAAATATGCTCCCAAAACACTTTCATTTCATTTTAAACTCAGCGTAATACTTTACCTTTAAAGAAAATGTAAAGGTAAAACCCATATTCGAACTGTACAGTTCTAGAATGTAAAATACCAATACAAACCCTGTATAGCTGCTTTGTGGACATATCATAGTTAAATACTGTACCCTGTTATATACTATTATGCTAATACTAATATATAATTAAATAATTCGTTTCTCAAACCTTGCTGATGTCTGGGCCTGCATGCTGAAGTTCCTGCACACACAGTTTATGTGCTTCCCCCAACAGAAGCAACTGTTTGCTCAGAAAGCTCAGCTGCTGCTGGGTACTCTCACTTGTGGACAACTATAAAAAACAGAAACAGCTTGAACATCAAAGAAAGAGACAAAGCATTTAAAAACCTAAGAAAGAGATCAATTATTTAAAAACCTAGAAGACCATCTACATAGAAGAGTTATTTATTTTTACTTTACATTAACAAACATTTCTTTCAGTAGTAACTACGTATGGAGATCTTTTTTTTTTTACCTTGGTGGTAAGCTGGTTCACTTGGTGCCCTGTATGGCAAACTTTGTTATTAGCTCTCTGTAGTTCTGCCTCCATCTCCCCTAATCTTTTCTGACACTCCTGTAACTTACTCTGAAAGCACATACACACAATCAACAGAACAATAAACACAATGTTAATTAAACTACAGATGATCGTATGTGGTTGCCAAAGACTTCCAAGTTGAGCTGGAGACTTTTTAAATCAGTAAAAATGTATGAAATCGAGAATTAAAACAAATATAATAGTCTTTCCCGGCTGTTCATTGTTTAAATATTTGTGTGAAAATGAACAACTTCTCCTCAACCACTTTGTCATTCTTGACAATGACTGAGACAAAACAAAATCAATCAAGGACATCTTAACTATTAAAAAAAATATCACCAAACTGCGAACTGAAAAACTTTCTTAGGAGGCCATTTGGCCTCCAGGGGGTGCTGTAACGAAAGTCAATGCTTTTAGACTTGTATCTGTTATTTGCAATTTAAAAAGACCCTTAATTTTGAGCCAGTCATTTCAAAACTGACCTTAGATATACAGTACCTAAAACATGTATTTTTTGCCAAGCAGGGTCAACATATAAATCATTGTGGCCTGGGTGTTTCTAGCATTAACAGGCTAAATTCAAAAACAGCAAGTCTAGTTGTAACAAGACTGAAAATTACAGGGACATACTGCAACAACTAAAATTATATTACCCATAATTTCTGTTTTTATGGATAATTAATGCAGGTCCTCTGAATCAGTTCTTCTAGCTGAACAACTTTTCAATTTAAATTCTGTCACAAATTTGACTGCTTGTCAGGCATTTTGCCATATTGTTTAGATTTATTTAAAGGTGTACTACGCTAATATGAATGTCAAGGCACAAAACATGACATACGCCTTCTTCAAAGATCCCTCATGACAATCATGGCAAATTAAGGTAATTAAATTTGTTTGAGGAAAAACTGGCAAATTAGGCCTCATAGTACTGATTAAGTGCTTGTTCCTATAGAACTAAAAAGCTTTTTATCCAAAACATCATATTATCAAAGGTAATGATCATTCTGGGTCACCCTAAACAAAGTAACCTTACAGGTCTTTGATATGAAGGCCCCTGTCGTTTATCTTCTGTCTGTGGCAAAAAATCAGTTTGGTGTCTTTGACCCACATGGCATTGGGCTTCTTTTAGGCACTGCTTGCTTGAACCTGCCACTCGTGGATAACTTTCTCATTGTTTAGCTTATTTTGTGATTTTGTCATTTTATTAACTGTCATTTTTTTTTGCTTTGTTTTCACCATAACTACTGATTTTCCTTTGTTACAAACGGCTTATATTCACCCTTTTTTGTTTTGGCCCTACTACCTAGTGAGTATACCTTTTAATCATCCAGATACAAAAACGAGTATGAATGATACGTGTTGCAACTGAGTACATTCCCAGAGTTACAACAGCACAATGTCAGCCTCAGTTCCTGGAAGACCATAGTTCTGCAGAGACTGGTGCTCTCCCTCTTCTAACACTCTGAATTCAACTCAGAAAAGGTCTTGTCAGTTAGATTACGGACGAATTAGGTGTGCTTTTATTAATTGGCAGTTCATGGCCTATCAAGACTGGAGTCTGACACGTGATTCCGTGTGTCTGTGTGTGTGTCTGTGTGTGAGAAAGAGAGAGAGAGAGAAGTACCTGTAACTCCTGGTTCTTTGTGTAGTAGTCATCACGGCTCTGCTGGAGCTGGCGTATCTGGCTGTGCAGGCGTGTGACCACAGTCTCCCGGTCGTCCCACAGCTGCCTATAGCGCTGTTGCTCCACCTGCAGGCTCTCGCGGAGGGACATGATGTCCACATTCTGCAAGTTCAGCTGGTCCTTCTATACACACATACACAGATACACACACAACTCAATGAAAATGGACAAAATTCAAAACGAGGCCCAATAGGGCCACCATGTGAAAGGGTTTAGTAAAAGGACAGTGGGTAATAAACAAAGCCTGTTAAATTCTAAGGTAGTTTTTTTCCTGACAGCAACGCAGCCCATTAACAACCTCAAGTTTCTAAAATTAAAGTGTGACTATTAAAGCTGGAAAAGCACCATGGTTGGGGAACATGGTTCTAAGAGACGGTCATACAAAATGGATAATTTGCATTCTCAAATTTTTTTTTTTTTTGCAAATGTGTTCATTCAAAAATTCTGAGAAAAAAGGCACCACTGTAAATGCTAGAGCAGAATCTAGAGTTCTTTGTGGAAACAACCATAAAACTAGAGGTGTGTGTGACACAGGAAGGCTTTCATGTAGTGTCTTAAGTGTGCGGTTGGTGTCTGGGCCGGTTACCATGGCATTGTTTTGCTCCTCCAGTGCTGTAGCGTTGATGATGCGGCGGAGTAGACGGCGGTTGCGCACAGCATGCTGCTCACGCTTATAACGCTCATAAAGCAACTGATTATGCAGCAGCAGCAGCTGACTGCGCAAAGTCTGCAACTCATCCAGGGGAGCAGAACCTAGAGAGAGAGAGAGAGATTGGGGGGCAGGTAAATGGTAGAGTTGTTGAAGAAGAAACAACGAAAGTTGTAGAATGAAGATTTGCAAAGTAAAAAAAAAAAAAAAGGAAGAAAGAGTGGTGAGAGAACAAAGAGGGAAAAGATAAAGGTAAAGAGAAAGGAGTAATCAGAAGTAAAGAGAGGAATTTCAATAGCACAGAGTAGAATAAAGAGGAGGAAGGAAAAGCAAGGAGGAATGAGAATGAGGAGCGAGTTTTACACAGAAATGAAAGGCAGAGAAAGGGAAGAGAGAGTTCAACCCAGTAAAAACTCTGAGAATGAGCGCTGTGGCTTGCTGTTGGCCCTCAGAGCACATACAGAACACAGACTCTTTCAGAAATGTGCTTTACACAATCACAAATACATGACTCCTATAACCCTATAACTTACATAACTGCCTTATTTAATTCATCCTGGCAGCAGGCTATGCCGTTTCCCCCCCCACCTCATCATCTGGTTGTCATTAGAGGCCATGGTCCTGTGGCCCCAACCCATTCAGAAACATTAGGACCAATCCATTTAACCCTCCACTAGGGAACAATTTATGTTCACGGAGCGAGCAAGCTTATTAATAATGAGTAACACATTTTTACCCAAGAGTTCTCTGTTATTCAGTACGGCCAGGCACACGCGTATTTATATCTTGACCAATTTAAGAAACATTACAGCACCTGGATTTGACTATATTATTTCAACAGTGTTATAAAGCATGGGTCAGGAGAGAGGAAGAGGGGTAGAAGGAGAACAAGTGAGACAGTGAAAGATAACAGCAAAATCAAAAACTGCTGTGAGTACCCTTCAAGAGTTAACACCCCTTTCAAACTATTCATATTTTGCCTTGTAGCCTGAAATAGATACACACACAAAAGAATTTTCCAGCTGTATGTCTCAAAATAACCTATCCAAGTGAAATATGGTAGGAACAGTTCACAAAACTATAAAATATAAATCCGAATCGCTAGGATGGATAAGGTATCCTTCATCATCTTGGTTTCAGAGTCTTAAACATGCATTTTGGTAAAGTTTAATTAAGAATTAATATGGTCTTTCTTGCAAGCCTCCCATACAAGCCACATTTGTGGAGCATGCTGTTGTCACCTGCACACAACCTCTATGGCCAGTTTTATCCTTTGTTCCATCTAGTTTGGAGGGATGGACTGATCCAAGGAGGGTCCTAGCAGTATGAACTTTCCACTCTTCTGTATTCGTAGACATTGATAAAAGCCTTTGCCTTGCCACCCATAGTTGAATATTTGCTATCCATTACACTACCAAGCCCTGGAATGCGTCAGGAATAGCTGTTAGAACTAAATTACAGTTCAGTCCAAATTACAGCTGATTATAGTTGATCACAGGCGGAAACCAATTAGCTATGTGTGCAATGGATAAGGTGATTTGTTACACCTGATCGAGTTTACAAGCATTTTTAGGAGGGGGGTGACCCTTATAAATCTCAGTGAATTTGTTTTTAAAAAATTTTTCGAAACTGTTGCTATCACTTTTATGAGTTGCAATGAGTAAACACAGCTGCAAAAATTGCTTTTCTGCATGTGGCTTCATTTCAGGCTGCAAATAAACAAAATCCTAATTTCCCTTCCCAAGGCAAATATAGACTATTTGACTAAATATCTGGTATATTAATGGCTGTAAGCTAAGGCAGATTGCTCAGGCCACAACTGTAATTGGTAAATTATTCATTATTTTTATACAGACACGTTAACTGGTTTTCTCAAGACAAAACATGACAAAATATTTCTACACTGCTGTAATTTTTTTAAAATCGAGTTTCAGGTCTCTCTAACAGTGACAGCAGTGATAATAAGCTGCTTAGCTCACCAAAAAATCTGCAGGAAGAAAAGGAAATGGACAGGCTCCTTGTAAACTGGCTTTAGTTCCTCCCAGAGTTGCTCATTGACTGCCTTTATCTGTATAATTTACCCAATAAAATTGCAGCCGGAATCCAAGGGAAGCAAGATCAGGCTGAGTATGTATAATTAGACTCTCAGAAAATTAGCTTTCCCCTAGTTAGTTCCCCTTCATTGTCTGTGCACTTTGCGCACACAAAAATATCTTGCACTTCACTGACATACAGTCAGTGACCCCTTTTGCCCTTTTGTCAGTGATTATTATTTTGTACCCAATCATAAAACATTAATGCACATAAAAATGCCTTCACGTTTCTAAATAAGACCCTCTTATAGGATGTAGAAACATGTCTAAACTACCCATTATATCTCAAAGACGGGAAAAATATACTTATATAACCAGACCATATATACTATGTAACAGTGCCTTTTCATCTCAGCCCAAAACTTGTTTTGAGGGAGCGGCCTGTGTCATACATCTCCACAAATAACCCAGCATTTCCCTTAAACTGGAGCAGCTCTTAAGAAACCAAAGAAAATCGGATGAGTTTGGATGAGATTAATCAGATTAACAGTGCCATACTTGAAAATAAACATCCCATAAATTAATGACAATCCCGTGTCCAAAACATATTGAAGCTGAGGTAAAGGGTGCCCTAATCTAAATCTACTGAAGTGTGTACACGTGGTAGACGTACCATTTAACAATTTCTAGTTTATGGAAGTGAGATTTTAAAACATTAAAGTTAATGATGTTTTCTCAGGGCTGCTACTAGGTTGAGAATAGTGTGTCAAGCAATGATATACAGGCAACAGTGGTCTAATGGTCAGAAACTAATCAAAGGCAAGAGAAAAGCTAATACAAACTGATAATGAAACAGATGAGCTACTGAAGTGCACTGGTCACTGTGTCTGATGTACTCGTTCTGCAACACCCACTAATATGTCACTACCATATTAATATCACTGTGTTGCATTGTGCGGTACACAAGCTAAATAATATCTGGTCAGTGATAGTCCAATGTTGGTCCTTTTGCAGTGAGGAATGGGTTAGCGGGGTGTATACACATAATAAATGTACATAAAAGCTTTACTATGAATCAGCAAATGCTGCATCATTCAAAAAATGTCAACTGTGCATTCCTGCCCAGCCCTAGAAGAAGGTAATTCATTTAAATTGAGTAACAAAAAGATAGAAAGAAACATGAAAGTTAAGAGTGGTGCTGACTCCACCATTTCCTGTTGTTTCTTCCAAGTCTGATGAGGGGGACTGTAAGATAACATCTCACAGTCCTAAAGCATAAACACATTTTATGCACATCAGACAGACCCTGGGAAGATGCAGCACTAGCCTGCAGCAGGAAATAGATTGGAACAGTTCTCTGAAAGCTCTGCTTTTCCTCACAAGTTAACACAAGTGCACTGGCACAAAGTTGTTTACCTCCAAAGTGAGTCCAATCAGCTGACTTGCTTGGCAGGGGCAATCTGGAAAAAAAAAGATTATATAAACGAGAAGATCAGCCGGGTCAGCGATGTGTCGGCATATTAAGCACACACTTCTTGTCTGGCAGCGAGTCCAGGGGCCCTCCTGACCCAGGCACTGGACACACCTAAGCTTTGACAGGCTCAGCTCTAGTTTAATTAAATTACTCAGGTATGGGGAGCAGGAGAGACATAGAGGGAGAGACAGAGAGAGACAGAGAGAGAGAGCAAGAGTGAGCAATAGAGAGAGAAGCTCTATTTGTTCTGTGCTGACACTGGTGCTGTTGATTAGTTAGTTGTTTTGTGGTCCAGTGTAGGAAGAACAGGACAAAAGCTGCAGTTGTTTCAGTGTGAGAGGAAGACAGCAGGTCACAGCAAGCTTGCAACACGCTATGCTTTGTTCACAGTTCTACAGAAACACAGCACTTTTAAACAAACACCATATTTACATTTACATCTATGGATCCTTTCAAGCTGAATCACAATTTTGGTTCAAACCTTACTGTGTCAAGAAAAGTGAAGAAGTAGGTCTGACCTGTACGCTCATATAAGCAATATTTTAACAACAAGCTAAAGATTCATCCCACAGGTTTAGACTTTTTGTGATTCTTCACTTAGCCGACCAGTTCAAAGTTGTTTCAGCTCAAAACTCCAAGTGACATAAAGAATGAACACACAACAAGCATCCACAAGCTCTAATGTAAATCATGACTTTAGCATTAATGTTAATGTGTTCAGAGCAATATTTTGTTTTGTCAGGATTTAATCTGCCTAGACTTAATGAATATTCCCAAATAAATACTCATAGTTTTAGAAAATAATGACTTAAAGTTGACCATTTTTCTGCTGCTTATTGTCCCAGCCCTAGTTATTGTAAAGGGTGCTGTATTTCAAGTGTTCTGGTTATACAAATGCAGTAAATCCCCAATTATTTTAGTCCTGAGCACTGTACACTCACCTCTTTAGCACCTTGTCATGGGCATCACTCCCCTGCTGCACGAGACGATCGAGCACCTCAAGAGGAGATGCAGATGTTGTCCCCAGCCCATCCTCCCCCTCCCCTAGCCTGCTCTTGCCGGTCACTTTGTCCAGCACCTCTGAGGTCCTGCGGAACACATACAGGGAGGCAGCACGGGGCAGGGCCAGGTCAAACAGTGCCTCATAGGGGAGTGAGGAGGTCTTGCATGGGCTGGGCGAGAGCAAGCTACCATATTTGAGTGCTTCATCTTCTGTGGCAGGGCTGTGTCGAACGTGGCCGAGAGCAGGGTTCTCGATGGGGGTGAAGACCGGCTGGAAGGACCATGTCTGCTCCTGGGACGGGCCGCGGCTGCCCATGCCTCTACGTCCAGTTCGGGGGTCTGTCTTGTCAGGTGTCGCAACAGAACTGTTGGCTTCTCTGAGCAGGCTGCTCTGGGTGGAGACGAACAGGGGTTTCTCCCGTGCCCCAGTGAGAGTCTCTGTGGTGTGATAGAAAGGAGAGTCGAAGCCCCGCAGTCCGCCAGAGTCACGTTTTTCCTCTGTCAGCTTCAGCAGCTCCTCTGTGATGGCAGCTGGAGTAGAGATACGGAAGGCATTAAAATGAAGGCTCGCTATTCTTTAAGCAAGACCTTCTGTCTCTCACTTCTCAAAGCATGTAAAACAGCAGGTGATAAATGCAAACTGTAATTTTTTTTGCAATCCAACATTTTTGGTATCAGCAATACACCACAATTTTTTTTCAACAATTGTAGATATTTTCAGAGCAATACTTATGCCGTTTGATTCCTGAATTCAAAATTACCATCAAATGTTAGACCCTTCATGAACTGCTACTTTGATATACTGGGTAGTGATACATGCTTGTAACTCACAGGACAGGAAGGTAATGAAAGTGTATTTATTCACTCTTGACAGCACAAACCAGTCCTGTCACCTTTTGTTTTCTTCATGGTTCAAAATAATATTTAGACGAATACTTCAGTTTGCAATAAGTGATTATCAACATCAAATATGGAACAAGATGCTATAGTCAGGATTCATTACAGACCGCCATTCGAAAGCTTTAACAAGCTTAAACAAGCTGCAAAGACTCCACTTTTTAGCAAGAATACAAAATGACTAATATGGAAAAAGAAAGACTAGTTCCTACCCTCCTCCCTCTCCTTGCCCATCCGCAGCTGCTCCTGTTCCTGCATGTAGGCCGAAAGCTCATTCAGCGTCATGGACACAGTCTCAGCCACACCATCTGATTCAGAGAGAGGACAAAAGAGACAAGTCATGCCTAATCAATCAATCCATAGCAAACATCTCACCATTATTTACTGTGCTCAACAAGCAAAGCTACTGTGCAAAGCGCACAGCACTACAAACATGCAATTCCAATCAAAACTCAAATTACTAGCAAATCTCTCAATACCAAACACAAATACCTTAATGCTGTACTTGTTATTATAACACTGCCTGATTTAAATTTTCCTGAGTTTGTAATGTAACTTTTATCGTCTTACCTCTGTGGTTAGTCACCTCACTCCCTGCTCTCTCAAGCTCTCTGATAGGTTCTTGTCTCATCAAGGGAGGTTTGGAGGGGTCAAGAGGTCTACTTTCCTAAAGAAGAACTCCAAGTTAATCATCTGAGAAAGTGCTATTAACAACGTCAGATGACAGTAAAATGCACCTATTAAAAGTGTTTGCCAAAAAAAAGGTTTATGCAGCTTGGCAGAAACTACACATATAATTATTTAAAAATACTTCTTATAATCTTCACTGAAGAGTATTACCAACACAATGAGGAGAGGGTATCAAGCTCCCCAGCACTGGGCCGGGGAGCAATGGAAATGTGTGCTCTGGAGTGATCGAGCACCAGCTGGAGTGGTGTTTGCAATCCAGAACTAATCATCCAACATCAGTACCTGACCTTACTAATGCTCTCACGGCTGAATGTAATAAAATCCTCAAAGTAATGTTCCAATATCTAGTCTAAAGCTTTCCCAGAAGAGTAGAGACTGCAGCAAAACGGGGACAAACTCGACATCAATACATTTAATTTCAGGGAAAATGATGGACGAGCAGTACAAACTTTTGAAAGCATCAAACACATTTACAAAGTTAACTGCACAAACATACACAGCACACACAACTAATTAAAATTCTGAATCAAATTAAAAAAATCAGCCTGCTATGAGAAATAACCAGAAAAGTAGAGTACCTTGCATGACAGGCTGGTTGTGCTGTGGGGCTGAGAGGCAGAGGGCAAATCATCAGTGAGGATGGGGGGAGGAGAGGATGTTGCAGGGGTGCTGGAACATGGGGTACCTTTACCACCAGCTATCAGGGAAAACACCACGAAAACAGCAAGTACAACACAAAAACCAGTAATGTTCAGTTGGTGTAGAAGACGAACAATGAACAGAAGCACAGACAACAACTTAAAGCAAAACATTCACAGTCTGGAGTCTTGCGTCACTGGAGCTACAGTTAAAAACAAAACTGCATTCAACTAAGACCATCTAAATAAATATGGAAATTATTAACCTAATTCAACATTATAGAGGCCAGCCACCTCTAAGCTTACCTGGAGTGCTGTGAAAACGACCAGACAAGTGAAAGGCACTCTGGGATAGTTCAGGGTTAGGTGACATTCCCCTTGAAGATGGGGGCGTGGCCATACCGCACTGGGAGGAGGGGCTCCAGAGAGTGTCCTTAGCGCCATAGGTGGAGTTGAATTCACAGCCGGAGTTCTGAGGATCAAACAAAAAACACAACATCCTCCTTAAGTGTATTAAGGCACCATCCGACATTTTTCCCTTAGTGCCCAAAATGCAAAATGGAATTCTTGTGAGGTTGTAGGGGCAGTCCAAAATCCCATAGTCCTACTGTAATTTCTAAGATATACTGTAGATCACTATCACAGGTGAAAGTGTGCAATGTCCATTGTTACTAAACATCACGTTAAGGGTGGCTGCTGAACCTCTGTCAAAAAAGATAAAGTGTAAAGTGTCCATTTGTCACAAGTTAAAGCACAGCACACAGTGTGAACAGCATGAAATTGTTCTCTGCATTTAACCTGTTCACCCATGTGAAGCAGCAGACAGCCAGGAACAGAGCCACTGAGATGGTGTGTGTGGGGACGTTTCCTTGCTCAAGAATGCCTCAGTGGTGCCACTGGCAGTCATGGGATTCAAACCCACAATCTTCTGATCGCAAGCGCAATTTCCTAACCAAGAGGCCACCAGCTGCCTCACTATGACTCTCTACAACAAAACAGCAGCTCTGTACAACCAAAATGAATTGGCACCCGATTGGCACCTGCTGGTTACTCCTATCATTAATCAAGACAGGGGTACAAACTCAACAGGGCTGAAAAAGGTGAGAAAGATGCAAACCCCCTGGGCAGTGCGGGAAGAAATAAATGTGAAAAAAATTACAACAAAAAAAAATTACAAAGGTAATTTTAGTGTGATGATATACAGGAAAATAATATGACAGAAATAAATTAAGGTAAATTAAAGTAATTAATGTAATCTTACTGCAACAAAAGTAATGCAAGTGGAACACAAGTGAGAGAGAGAGAAAAGAGGAGAACAACAGAGTAGAGCAGATAATGATCAGTAAAGTCAATAATTTTATATGGCAGACGTTCCCAACCACCGGGCTGCGGACCGGTATCGGTCAGTGAGTTATTTGGTACCGTGCCGCACAGAAAGACAGACTAAAAAATATTTAATTTATTGTGAGAGTTGAATTAAAAAAACACTCGTCTCGTTCACGTGATTTGGTACATCAACAAATTAGCCCATGAGCTAGCAAAAATGAGTAAAAAAAACAAACACACTTTGTTTTTAGTTTTATCTATACCAGTCCCTGAAAATATTGAGATGATATATGTAAATAAATACTGCTATATGGAATAAATAATGAGTGTAGATAAATGTAGTACGTAGGGATACATTTCGGTTACTTATATTGTCGAGCTGATGAAAAGCATAGAACTCTACCTTCCTTTTCTAGGTATAATAAACCCCCCATTTATCCACGGTTCAGAATTTGCATGCTCAGCCAAGAACCAAACTAATAATTGTTCACAGGAACTCGCAGAAACCGCAGATATCCTCAAAGTTTGTTTTTTGCTTTATACGTGACAATATATAATTTTTCATGCATTTTATCTCTAAATTATTAAGAAAAATATAATTTCCTACTTTTGTAACAAAAATATTAACGTAAATTCAGCTATATTTCCATATTAAATATAACTGTGGGAGACAGCAGTTCAGTGTAATCTGTACAATATGGATACGGGTTTAGGCATTTTTTTTTTTTTCCAAATCACAAAATTGCGTTTTGTCGGGGGGGGAATTGTACTATATGTTACTACTGCAAGCACATCCCTTGCACAAACAGACACAACTAACAGCACTTCTGATTTTGCTCTCTGTCCAGATCAACAAGCAAGAACCAACAAAACACCCTGTACTGACTAATGCATGACATTTTGATGTTTATGTAAAAATGTTTATCATCACTTTGGCAGAGCAAAATCAGATTATAAAAAGAGTATTATAAAAAAAAGTCATCAGCAAAACTCTATTGGTTAAGTAAAACTACAATTCAAAATTACATTAATGATGAAAAGACTCAAAATAACTATCACTGGTAACAACAACCTCAAAAACATAAAATCAGGCTGATTGTGACAGTACAGTTAGTACAACCATGGATGAAAGGCTATTTACTATTTCTACAAAGTAGACTTTCCTCATGTTTCATACACTCAGTACTCTAGACTGATGATTTTTCTTAAAGATCAGGTACCTGTATCAAAACATATGACCATTCAGAACCCACATGCAGTAAATGTCTCTTAATCATAGAAAGTGAACATCTTCTAGTTTTAGAAGTCAGTGCTCATCTCAGACATTGTCACAAATCTGGTCAGAATAGCAGAGAAACAGCTTTCATCATCATCAGTACAATATATATATATATATATATATAAAACTTTTACTGCTTTTATAAATCACAATTTTTACATAAATCCACACTTTAAACACTTTTTCCACCTCTGGAGAACCAACGTCCAATATAGTCCAAGAGGGCCGGCGTCCTGCTCGGTTTGGTGAGTTTAGCGCCTGACCCAACTCAGGCAGTTCATTACCAAGTTTAGCTGCTGTGTTAAGAGATAAAATCATCAAACAGTGCTGGACACGGGCCCTCCAAGACCATAGATGCATATACCTGCCATTATCAAAGGAATCTTGTCTTTGTGCTTCTCAATATTATAGGCAAACAAAATAACTCGCTGACATGTTGCTGTCTGATCTTCCTGACTTGATCAGATGTGAATCATACTGTAGTGCTTGCTCAGTTGTGTCTGGAACGGTTCGGCTCCATATGGTAGGTGAGGGGTTAAGCAGACTAAAATCCCTGCCGGTGGGCGACCAGGAGAGGAGGGAAAGCAGCTTCAGCATCAGCCGCATTGCCACGGCAACTGCTCCTGCGTCAGCTCACGGATGGTTGTGTTTTTCTGTTTTTAAATCTTTGAACAGCCACCCCAATGACTCAATGTCTCTCCTCACCCCTCCGTTCCCCTCGCTCCACAGCCACTGTACTCTCCCCTACATCTGCCTGCCTCATGGAGAACAAGGAGATGATTCAAATGGTCCTCTACAGAAAAGAGGGAAACCACTTTGTGAAAAGTGGGGGGGGTCATTTATGAGCAGAAATTCATCTGACATAAACACTCACTGGAAGCAAAACAACAGAAAGTGAGTGTGTCACAGTAAAAGCCTACCAATTTCCTCCCAGTCCACTGAGCAACAACAAAGTATCTGCAAGCAAGAATATACAAACTAATTCAACTAAGTGCACTTTATATCAGATTGGAACGGATGGGCGAAAGTCTGTCTCTAGATTGCAGCTTCTTCCGAGGTAAAAACACCTGAAGGACCAACAAAATTGCACATGAAGAGCTCTCCACAGCACAGCGTCTGAACAAAATCAAACATTTCCCACTAAAAACTCTCCAGTTGCAGTGTACCACACAAAACCATCCAAGACTAAAACTCAAGATGTAAAATCATATATTTAGGGACTCTAACACTAAAACGAGCCAAATCCTAATAGATAACAAGCAGGCTTTAGGACAGGGATTTCTCAGTACTGGACCTGCGTGCCTGAAATGTTGAGTTTCCTCATCCCAACATGTCTCTTCCAGCTACCAACACACTTGATTGTAACCTAAAGAACTAGAGTAGGTGTTTTGGGGCAGAGGATAGTTGACACTGATAGTTCAGCAGCTAAGAAGTACCGCTCTAGCAGGTGGAGAAAAGAAGGCCTACCGGTCGGCGGGTGCTGGGGGGGCTGCGGTAGGCAGGCTGGTTCCCTGGGAGAGAGGCCAAGGGGAGGGGAGGGAGGATAGGCTGTCGCGGGGTGGAGAACTGAGTTGAAGACGAACTTCCTGCAGACAGACAAAAATAAAAGAAAAGATAACCTCATATTAATCTTATATATTATATATTTTTTACATCATTTTGAGAGGTCAACAGCCTCGCTTTGCTATGAGCATGAAAACTTGCATGCATCACATTTTTACATTAAATCAACACATGTTGTGTCCTACAAAGTTTCTGCTTCAGAAATGTATATGTATATTTTTACAATGATGATAGAACGAAGCTCATTCTGTCTAATCTACTCCAATTGATGCAAGAGCAAATACACTTCACAATAAATACACAATACTGTGTATTTAGTATAAGTAGCTCCTCTCAGGTCACTGTCTGCTTTACATAAACAACATTCCTCACCAATATTGCTGCCTTAGATGTCAGTCCGTTGACCGAAGACATATTTTGTGTCAGAATCCATACAGCTAATACATAACTATTAATGTTAAGCTGTGTGGACCTCTTGCATTATTCTTCTTCTTCTATTTTCAGCTGCTCCTGATTAGGGGTCACCACAGCGAACCAACCGTCTTCATTTCCGTCTCTCCTCTACATCTTCCTCTCCTACACCAACTGCCTGCATTTCCTCCATCACATTCATAAACCTCCTACTAGACCTTCCTCTTCTCCTCTTCCCTGCAGCTCCATCCTCAGCATCCTCCTCCCAACACACTCAGTCTCTCCTCAA
>JBBPCY010000023.1:14245308-14255454 GCA_037974405.1 Brachyalestes nurse | reverse complement strand
CTTGACTTGGACTCGAGCACAAAGACTTGAGACTTGACTTGGACTTGGTAAAAATGACTTGTGAACATCTCTGGTGTGTGTGTTAGTTGTGTTAAATAGTGAATGTGAGTCTTTCTCGCCAGTCACCCTCCTCCAGAGTCTTAGCTTCGTTCTTGGAGTTGTGGAGTAGTACCTGGATATGCCAGTGGAGATGCAGTACTCTCTAAAGTATAAAGTCTGTTTCGAAGTTGTTGGCTGAGAATAAATAGAAATGTTGTTAGAGGAACAGTGTATGTTAACATTTGTCTCTTTCGCGTTCGCCACAATATCATCCGCAGTCCCACGCGTCTTGCGTTCTTGTATCACAAATCCAGCGGAAACAATATCTCTCTCGCTGCAGCGCACTGAACACACTGTGATAATGACAATTTGTACACGATAGTGTAATACATGGATATTTTCGCTTATATGTTACTTTTGCAGGCTACAATACTGTTTTGATTGACTTTCTACCCGCCCGTATGTAATGAATTACCCGCCTGCATAATTCCAGAACATTAAAATCCGCCCGTTTCAGCAACTGTACCCGACCCGGTGCAGAACTCTGACCTGCGCTGAGCTTCTCTATCAGAACCGGAGGTCCATCTGTGGTCCGTCAGCTTCTGTCAACCCCGCACAACAGCAAAGTACTGATTTTGAATGAAAACCCCAGTCCTCCCCTCCCCACACCCACTACTCTCAGTGAACTGGATCAATAACACTCTCCTCACAGGCCTGAAGAGCTGCTGATGGCTGCTGATGGTGGTGATGATGATGATGACGGTGAGGCTGATGTGATGGTGATGAGATGCTCTTAGCAGGTACAACACATCTTCTGTAGCAACCAATGACTTTATATAATACAGTAAACATTATAAACGGTAACTGCAATGAAACTCCACTAAGATCAGGACACTGGGCTGAAAATCTTTTTTCGTGTATTTACCTTTCATTTGTCTGTTATTGTTATTATTAATATCATCACTACTGTTACTATTAATATTATTATTGTCATTATTACTATTACTAGCATTATTATTACTATTCTGAGTGTTATTACTGATATTAGTACTATTACTTGTTATTCTTTCTTCTCCTTCGGCGGCTCCCAATTAGGGCTCGCTACAGTGGCTCAACCGTCTCCATTTCCTTCAATCCTCTGCATCTTCCTCTCTCACACCAACTGCCTGCATGTCCCCCCTCACCACATCCATAAACCTCCTACTAGGCCTTCCTCTTCTCCTCTTCCCTGCAGCTCCATCCTCAACATCCTTCTCCCAACACACTCAGAGTCTCTCCTCAGCATCCTCCTCCCAACACACTCAGTCTCTCCTCAACATCCTTTTCCCAACACACTCAGAGTCTCTCCTCAGCACCCTTCTCCCAACACACTTAGATTCTCTCCTCAACATCCTCCTCCCAACACTCACAGTCTCTCCTCAGCATCCTTCTCCCAACAGTCTGAGTCTCTCCTCAACATCCTATTCCCAACACACTCAGAGTCTCTCCTCAGCATCCTTCTCCACCCATTCCACCACACAGATCACTCCTGCCACTCTTCTCCACCCATTCCACCACACAGATCACACCTGCCACTCTTCGCCATCCATTCCACCACACAAATCACTCCTGACACTGTTCTCCACCCATTCCACCACAGATCACTCCTTCCAATCTTCTCCACCCATTCCACTACACAGATAACTCCTGCACTGTTCACCCATTCCACCACACAGATCACTACTGTCACTGTTCTCCATCCGTTCCACCACACAGATCACTCCTGACACCTTTTGTTGGCGGCAGCCCACTGCTTTACTTGGTGAATGGGTTAAATGCAGAGAAAGAATTTCCCATTGTTCAATTTTTTCTGTGGTGTGTTCAAACGTGACTATAAGGGTTAATAAATTAAATTAATGAAATTCTCCACCCATTCCACCACACAGATCACTCTGCAACTCTTCTTCACCCATTCCACCTTTTAAGGTGGAGTATAGCCAGAACATATTTTTCATTTTTCATTATGGTTGGTTAAGAGATATTGGTATTGATAGCAAGTTAGAGATAGTAGCAGTAGATATGTGTGTGCCTATGAACCACTAGTTGCTTTGTTTGTGCTTTAAAATTCACTCATATGTGAATCAACTAATTCAACAGTGTTGATTCAAATGAACCGATTCGTTCGAAGTGTTGTTCATCGCTGCCATGGAGCCGCTCTTCATGGCAATCGTCAGGGCTGTTCAGACTCGAGCTACCGGTTGTTTGGAGATCAATTAAACCTAATTTCAGCTAACGGCTGACAAACCTACAACACTACATAATTAACTAAGAGTTCTAATTTATAATTAGCCTCACCTGGAGCCCGTGGAGCTGTCCTGTCGAGTGTCATGACCTATTAACGAGGAGGCGGTTCATGTTTGTTAGCTTGTTTGCTAAGCTAACTACCGAAGCCTGACTGGGGTGGGTGTGAATGACACAGGGACGAGAGGTAATACTCTCCTGCTTCTACTTTATTTTAACAGAGTTGCGGTTTTGTATAGCGTATTTCGTGCCTTAACTGTGTTCAGGACCTTCTCTAAATTTTGAATTTTGGTCTGTTATTTTTCATCTATTGTGTTTTTTCCTCTCAGTCACTCAGAGCTGTCTGGATATCCTATAGTCGAGCTGCCCAGTTACTGCTTCAGTGACTGTTTTATAAAAGGGTTTTTTAGATTCTGCTTAGGTTTCACTGCCCCGCAATCAAGCCTGTGCTGTGGCCAAAACTTGACGGTGGTGATGTGTAGTTTCTGTTTTTGACTCTTTTAAGATGTTTCTGCCCCTCCTTGAGAGAGAGAGAGAGAGAGAGAGAGAGACTGGATTGTAGCTGGTCTGTTTGCTTCACATGGAAAATCGTCTCTGCAGCCACCACATAATAAGCTTAAAGAGAGTGCGAAATCAGAAAGATTGCACGGCCTGACCTTGCTGTTGGCAAAAATAAAACAAGATAAAATAAAGCAAAATAAAACTTGATGTTGCCATCTAGTAGAAGGAAACACCCCCGTCTCTCTCCCCCATTCTCTCCTCTTTGCCAGCTCGTAGAAGGAAACATCCCCCTTCTCTCTCTCTGTCTCTCTTTCTCTCTATCTCTCTGTCTGTCTAGAGATAGTGTGTGTGTGTCTACACATCTGAAACAGTTGACCGCTATTTTGATATTCAGTACCAGTCTTGCATTGTATTAGCTAGGCAGTATTCCAGTTGAGCAGATCTTTTTGTGGCTGCACCACTGGTTGGTTTGTTTGCCCTGATGTACTGTTAACTTGCTATAGCAATGAGCTTTTGGGTTGAATGTGCTGCAGGAAGAACCGCATATTGATTTGACAGTCTGTGTTAAGATACAAGGCTGACTTCAAAGTCATTTCACTGATTTTTATCACCAGTAAGTGTGCTATTAATGGGAAATGCATTCTTAACTGAGCAACATTTGTGGAGGATTCAGTTAATTTCTCCTACCAAACCCTGTCTGCAAAGACATGTTGTTTTTTTTTTTTTTTGCAGCTGCTGTTGCGTGGTGGAGAACCTTACAGAATGTTTGCAAAAACTGCGTCAGGCCTATTGAGAGATGCAACAAAGCACTCAGTTACATTACATTCATTTAGGACATGCCTCTATCCAAAGCGACATACAATATGAGGAAATATTCAAGTTTCAGGACAGTTTGAGAATCTGAGAAGAGTAATAAGTGAATCTTTATGTAAGTTCATAGTAGTGTAAAAATATTGTGCGTTACGAGAATAGATACTCTCTGAAGAGATGAGTCTTCAGGAGGTTTTTGAAGATAGAGAGGGATTCTGCTGCTCTTGTCAGGTTAGGCAGCTCATTCCACCAGTGGAGAACCAGAATGAGACTGGTCTGGACTGGGTTTACCTTGTGTGTAGGGAGGGCAGAGCCAGACGATGTTTCTTGGAGGAGTGGAGGGAGCGAGTAGGAACATAAGGCTGAATGATGGGATTAAGGTATCTGGGTGCAGACACAGATGTCACTCTGTAGGTGGAAGTTAGTGATGTGAACTTAATTCGGATAGCCAGTGTAGGTCAATCAGCAGTGGGGTGATGTGCAACCTTTTGGGTTGGGCAAAGACCAGCTGAGCTGCTGCTGAACCAGCTGTAAGGGTCTTTCTCACCATGTAAGCTGGAGGACCCACTAAGTGGGCATTGCACTTACTGAGGCGAGTTGTCACTTCCAGCCTGTCTAGTCTCCATAAACTACAGTACCATAATCCTGCTGAGTAGCATAGCAAATTAAAGCACGGAGTCAGCATTGTGTATTCACTCTGCCTGAATTTCACATTAGAATCCGAAAACCTTATTTAACGCAGAGGAAATTAGATGAGATTTCTCCAAACTAGCAGCAGTTGGTAGGTCAGTTCTAGTTCAGTTCAAGTTTAGGTTCACAACACTTTCCAGATTAGGTGTTTTCATTAAAGCAGCTTTTTTGGGATGGACTTGTTTAACAAGCAGAGGATCTGTTGAAAATGTGTTAAATAGCTCCTGCTCTATGTTGTAAAATTCAAAATAGAATATATTGTAATGGCCACTGTATGTCAAAGTATTCAGACACCCATTCTAATTTTGGGGCAGCTGGTGGCCTTTTGGTTAGGGAGTTTCCAATGTGATCAGAAGGCTGTGAGTTTGAATCCCAGGAATGCTAGTGGCACCACTGAGGTACGCTTGAGTAAGGTACCGTCCCCCCACACTGCTCCTCAGGCTCAGTGTTCCTAGCTGCCCACTGCTTCACTTGGTGAATGGATTAAATACAGAGAAAGAATTTTACACTGTGTGGTGTGTTCACATGTGACTATAAGGGATCACTTCACTTTTAATTTAATGTGCACCCATTTGTGACACAGGTGTTCACTTAAGGATATACAGCTTGGAGGATCTCTATTGAAAAGCACTGCCAACTGAATAGGACACTCTGCAGCAGAATCATTGGTATGAAGCCCAGGTTATCGAGCTGTGCATTCTTTGGAATGATATAAACAAAAACTATCAACCAGCATTGGTACTTAAGCTCACTGATGCGATCAAATCCACATCAATATTTAGAATTAAGTTCTCCCCGAAGAGCAGCTGTTACTTTAGCCAAGGGTAACACTGTCCATGTTAAAAAATTATTTCGCCACAAATATGAGAGCAACAAGCCTCTATAATCCTCTGGTCATGTGTTCTGCTTACAGTTATTACTGTTTGTGATAAACTTTCCTCTTCTAAGTATACACCATGTAGTCACGAGGGTGAAGGTACTTGAATGCAGTATGTCATGGTCAGCTTCCAGTTGTTCTGACTTAAATAAGTAAAATAATGAAGTGAAAGTGCCTGGGGAGCAGTGTGTGGGGATGTACTTTGCTCAGGGTACCTCAGAAGTGCCACTAGCAGTCTTGGGAATCGAACCCACGACTTTCTGATCGCAGGGTGAACACCCTAAACACTAGGCTACCAACAGCATTTCCGATGTTAAAATTTTAAGTGAATAAAAAAAAAAAAGTTCTACCAATAAATAAAAATATTAAGTGTTTGCAGAAGTTCATGAAAAGTAATAATGATCAAAAATGACAAATATGCTGTTGGGATTTATTGGTTTAATTTACAGACAATTGTTTTGAAGGGGTTTGTGTATGGTGGTGTACTTTTTTTTTTTTTTTTTTTTTTTAATTCTATGAGTTTTCTCCTCTTGGTTTCAAAATGCAGTCAGCCAGTAAATGTTTTTCTGATGAAATTACTCACTTGGTCATTATTAGCTTCCACTATGGCAATGCCAATTTGTTCTGTAGTAGCTGCGTGCTAAGAGACTTGCGAGCAGTCAGTCATGAGTTACATGAGCAGCACCGTTTTCCATTTCCGAGCCACATTACTGGTGTAAATGCTAATAACATTGGACCCCCACCTCCCTGCTTTACTTCAGCCTCACCTGTCTTTGGTGTGTGCGGGTCTGGCACGTAGCCAATATTATGATGTCTTGGTGACAGTGTGAAATACGATCATCTTCCTACAAGGCCGAGGACCTAGCTGTCACAGTTGCTGTAGCTTTGTTGGGTGTTGAAGCTCTTAAAGCGCTTCTGTCTGGCTTGTAGCTTGTATTGGCTTGCTGTTAATAGCAGAGTGAGGGCTCATGCTCTGAGGGTGAATGACTGACATTTGACTGGCTGAAAGCTCTTGTAGTTGTCGCTCTCACCCCAGACTCAACAGAGGTTTGGTGTTGCCTGAGACCAGTGTATTAGTTAATCGTACTAGAATAATAAATCAGTTGTATTGGTGAAATTGTACTGTGACTATCATAGTTAACGGGCTTAATCCCCCCACAGTTCCCTACTCATGGTAAAATTGCTGTAATACATGATCTTAAGTAACTTACTGATTTTAGAAAAAACAAACTCACATCTTCCTCTTCTACTTTCGGATGCTCCCTATTAGGGGTTGCCACAATGGTGACCTAGTGGTTAGTGAGTCGCCCCGTGATCCTCGTCACTTCCAGTGCAAATTTTAACATTTTCTACTCTGCCACCCCCGACTCTTGAATCCTGTCTTTTTGTCTGTGCCCCTGTGTCCAAATCATCAAACCACACAACACAGCTGGTCTCTCTACATATGCGGGCTAGAAGCCCCTTACTCATGGTAAAATCGCTGTAATAGCTTTTGACTTTTTGCTTTCACAAACCACATCAAATATAAAATACACATTTTTTTCAATACATAATGTTAATTGAAAAGTTTAAAAGCATAATAACCACTATAAACAATTCCTCCACCAAGGAATATGTTTTCAGTTTATACCTAAGTGGCCATGAAACTATTGTCTTACATTAGCCTTTGTTATATGGCCATGGAAATGTCATATTACAGTAGTGTTTATTGCTGAAACCAAATTACCCAAAACATTTACACTAGTGTCCCTTTGTGAATTCTTGCGTTGTGGTAGCATAATAAAGGTCCCACATGTTTGTTTTCTCACACTGGGTTTAACACTACTTAATGCACTACATATGAAGTAAACACTTATTTTGTCTGTTTAATCTGTTTTGTTGTCTAGAATGCTGGGGACAACTGGATCTGACTGAATCAGTATACTGGGTGGGCCTGGGCTCTGCCAGTCAGATCTTTGCATCTATCTCATTTGTAGAAAACTGACAAATTATTGTTTACTTAGAAAATTTGATATAAATCGTAGCATGTAATGAAACTATAAATATTAAGTGATGTTTCCCACACAAAGATTTTGCTTGGACAGGCCGAACAGATATATCTAACAGCTGCTAAAGTATATTTGGCAATACATTCTGGCATTTTTAAAACATTTTTTAATCCATCTGAGAAAATGATGCCATCTGTGAATGATGAACTAGTGACCAGTCTCCCCTCGCTGCCTTCCCCTCCCGTACCTGTTTGTTCTGTTATCATGAGAAGGGTGTACTGACAATCGCACATCCTCTGCAGAGAAACACGATGAGAGAGAACCGTTCTTTTCTATTACTTTACAAGCACTGACTCCCTTATTGTGTAATTGTTCTCACTTTGGTAATAGCTTTGAATTTTAATGACAGAAAGCAGTAACTGTGCTGCATTGTATGCTGCAAGACTTTTTTGTGTGTGTGTGTGTGTGTTCAGCTTATATCTTTCCCAGTAGTAAAACTGCCCTGACTGAATATAAGGAAGATTATAATTTTAGGTTCTGGCAGTTAGAAAGACATAGACTAACTTTAGACAGCAACTTTCAAATGCATATACAGTAACCCCCAGTTTTATGCGGATCAGGGCTCACGGATTCAGTCACGCGGATTTTTTTTGAGAACCTAACTCACGGTTTTACACGGAAATCCCCATAACGCAGAAACTGTAAATGCCCTCCGCCTTTTTGTGGCAATAAATATATTTTTTCTAGATGTTTTCACACAAGGGGACTCGCACCAGGGCTGAGCCCCCGCGCTCCAAGCGCGATTTCTCCATGGTGCAAGCACTCACACTTCAAACTCCACAGTTCGGTAGATCTCCAGGAGACCTTTCCAATGAGCCCTCATTTGTATTTTTAACCCGAGTAGATCAGGGGTTATTCCCCAAAAACCGTTCACCTCAATACTTTTGTCCCGCGACCTTCCAAGTATATCTTGGCGGGGAATTTAAATTAAAAGAGGCAAATACGGGTTTACCTTTACATTTTCTTTAAGGGTAATGCATTAAACTGAGTTTAAAGTGAAATTAAAGTGTTTTGCATGTTTGGGGCATATTTAGGGTTTACACTTCAAAAATAGCCATTTTTAGGATTTTTTTTAACAAACACAACAATGCGGGTTTTCACTGTATGCGGGTGCTCTTGGAACATAAACCCCGCGAAAAGCGGGGGATTACTGTATAGCCGATATGAGTATTCAAAAATATTTTAGGAGAATATATAGTGAGGGTGAGGGGGTTGCATGTAAACGCATGATTAGGCTAGCCCTGAATATTTAAAAAAAAATAAAGAATAATAACAGCCCCAGTTCTGTTAAATCTAAATTGACCACCCGAACCACCCACCAACCGCAAGTCAACCGCTAACAACAAAATGGCTCAAGTAAATTTCATACCTGTGGGAAATTATGTATTATTGTATTGAATGAATCCAACTATGTGAATTTTGTCTGGCTATACTTATAGGTTGTGGCTTTGTGTTTATGTAAGCTGTGATAGTTTATGTTTGAAAAAATTCTCCTTCTTTAATTTATTTAATCCACATGTTGGCTACAGCCTTAATCAGTCTGAATTAGTATGAAGCCAGTAGCAATCTAAACTAGTCTGGGCTAGTCCTGGAGCTAAAGCTTTGAGATGCTTGGTGTTATATTTTTATACGTTGGGAAACCGTATAGCTGCAGTGGTGTAATAAATTCCTGGTGCAGTGATAAGTTGTGGGCAGGAGAGGAGGAGTGACATCTCCAGAAGTGTCTGGAGCGAAGACTGCAGGGTCATGTTCCTCTTGGCCACTAACCAGAGGACAAGAGGAACTCTTTCTAAAGCGTGAAAAGGCCATCAGGTCCACCGGCTGGACACAGTTAAAACAGAGTCAAGGCTGCAAATGAATTATCCAGATAGCCAGCTTTGGAAGGATAGATGGTATACAACTGAAACGGAATAGCCTTAGATGTACTGAGCTGAAACTGGCGGTGCACAATATGAATAATATGGAGAAAATACATCATGATATTTAAATAAATGTTATTGATATACAATGTTTCGTATGTATATGTATGTATCTGTATGTATCTGTACCTATGTATATAGACAACTGTCACATTTTAAAGTACTATCAAAAGTAAAGATGTTATGTATTCTACATCTCACACACAGTAATGCAGTAAATTTAGTGAAATGGATCTAATTCTTCTGTCTCATGAAACATGTAGCCGGTCAGTGTTGGTATGCTCAGAAAAACATATTGAGACATTGTGATGTAACCTTGATAGGATTGAATATCATCTATTGCCCAACTTAATTTCTCAACCTCTTCTGTTTCTCATTCATTTATTGATGTGATAACTCATCTACAGCACAGAATCCCAACCTTAGTCCTGGTGCCTGACTCTGAGAAGAGTTTCAGGGTGGAAGTTGTGTGTGTTGGAGCAGGAAAACACTGCTGGTAGAACCACATTTGAGAACTTGTACTCTGGAGACAGCTTGAATTAAGCTTATTTTTGTTTTTTTTACTTAGAATTATGCTAGCTTCTGTACCAGAAAGAATAAAGATGAATGTTTAACTTGAACTTACAGTCTCTTGGGTTGGCAAGGACTTTCTTGGTTTTCTGGCCCCATTACTAAAATTGTATTCAAAGTTGTATAAAGGAGGCTCACTTGGCATGAAGATCAAAGGAAACTCCACTAACAATTGATGGAAAATCCATAATTGATCCATCCTCCACCGGCAGATCCCTCTTTTTGTAGCAGCTGTTAGGCTGGACAAACTGTGCAACATTGGCAGAAATCTGTCTAAGGCCTCGTTTACACTGCAGGTCTTGATGCTCAGTTCTGATTTGTTGCCTATATCAGATTTTTTTTACCTTCTGTTTACACGTTTTTTAAAATTGTGACCCATATCCGATTCGCTTGTTTACACTTGCTATAGCAA
>JBBPCY010000023.1:14229913-14245208 GCA_037974405.1 Brachyalestes nurse | reverse complement strand
CAAAATGGCGCCTCAGAATTTCTCCTCTCCTCCACCGCAAATGAATCGTGATACGAACCGAATCGTGAGTCAAAAATCGCGAAACGAACCAAATCGTGGGTTTGGTTTGTCGTTACAGCCCTTATAGTCGCAGAAACTGCTGCAACCTATCCCAGTTTTCACACGGTGACGCTGGTAGCGTAGTGGTGAAGGCATTCAACCTGTGATCAGGAAGTCGTGGGTTCACTTTCCAAGACTGCTAACTTCTGAGATACACTGAACACCCCTCCCTCATGACAGAATACAGGTCACTTAGGCCTCATTTACACTGCAGGTCTTGATGCTCAATTCTGATATGTTGCCTATATCTGATTTTTTTACTTTCTGTTTACACGTTTTTTTAAATTGTGACCCAGATCCGATCCGCTTGTTTACACTTGCTATAGCAAAGGGGGGGGTTGTTACACCACACAGTAGCCAAGATGGACACACTCAAAATATGCTTAACGCTAGCTCTGCGATCTATACAAAATTCGCCAGATAACACCATGATTTTGAGGCAGAGAAGAAGGAAAAGGACGATTATTGCAGCCTGCGCATATACTTCAGTTATTATGGCCTCGACTATTCAGAGGAACGTCTGGGTGCGTGAGAGATCTCAGGATTGGTGGGAGAATATTGTGGCGGGCTTTAGTGAGGAGCAGTGGGTCCGAAATTTTAGAATGAGCAAGCCTTTCGATTTGCTGTGTCAATGTTTGTCCGCATTCCTCTCTTACAACGACACGACATTTCACTGGGCCATCCCTTTGCTGATGCGCCTCGGTGTTGCTCTCTGGTGGCTTGCGACAGGTGCGGGCTATCGCACGTTGAGGCATCTGTTTGGGATCAGCAGTGCATCAGTGTGCCTGATAGTCAGCGACTTCTGTCAGGCCATGCGAGACGAGCTGTGGCGTGAGTACATCAAGCTTCCGCAGCTGTTTTAATGACGTACAGAACGCAATGCCTAGGAAAATCCGATCTGCCTGTTTACATGACAGTCGCATTGGCACATATCTGATTTATATCTGATTTATTTCCACATATGAACGAGGCCTGAAACCGATCTCAAAATATCCGAATGCATGCGTTTTTTTCCTGTTTACACTGTCATGGCAGGGTCACCTTTAACTGACAGTGTAAAAGAGGTCTAAATCTTACAAAAAAAGTTACAGTTGTGTAAATGTTTTGTGTGTGTGACAGGGCAAACTCTTATAATAGATCGAGTAAGGGTTTGTTAGCTTGAAACCTTGATGATTCAGTACTCACACACAACAGTTTTACTGTGCTTAATACATAACGTTACATTCATTTAGCAGATGCTTTTAGCCAAAGAGACTTACACTGAGGAAACGCTCAAGTTTCAGAACAGTGTGAGAACCTGAGGAGAGTTAAACGTTTTAGGCAGGATTAGTGCAAGAAGATAGATTGTACATTAGGAGAAGATACTCTGAAGAGATGAGTCTTCAGGAGGTTTTTGACAATAGAGAAGGATTCTGTTGCTCTTGTCAGGTTAGGCAGCTCATTCCATTAGTGGGGAACCAAAATGATACCAGTTTGGACTGGGTTTACTTTGTGTGTAGGTAGGACAGAGCCAGACAATGTTCCTTGGAGGAGTGGAGGGAGCGAGTAGGAACATAAGGCTGAATGATGGGGTTCAGGTATCTGGGTGCAGACACAAATGTCACTCTGTAGGAAAGAGTTGGTGATTTGAACTTAATAGCTGCTTATTAGCTGCAGACTGCATGCATGTAGTACCTTTGAATCCACAGAACACCTCTGGAGCCTATCCCTATTTTTCTGTAGCCCATCAACACTATACGCAAATACAAATATTCTCTCAGCTGGACTCTCAGCTGGTCACCGGTTTTCAAATCTGCAATGTAAACATTTTGGACATTGAACATTTTGGAGTTAGCGTTCGATATGATGAGGATGGCAAGAAAACAAAGTAAAGACTGCAAACATTGCTTTGTGACTGTTGGCTATATAAGTGGAGATATTTCTGACATGATGTCTCATTTGCGTTGCGGTCACCCAGCCGTGTCCATTGCAGGTGGAGCTGGAGCAAAGAGAGTCCATTTCAACATCTGTCACAACTGCCTTTCAGTAATGAGTCACTACTGTCCCTCCCTTATCCAGTCTCACATAAAACATTTGAACATGCCAGCTATGTTAGAATACCATTTATAGCAAAAATAAATTATAATCCTGCTTCCATTTCAGCAACAATTCCTAAATATTCTAGTTATGACATTTTAGGCATGTATGCAAAAAACCACATTGACACACTAAAAGAGTAGCCTGCATGTGAGGGGGGATGTGAGTGACCTATGTATACATCTATGTATGTGTGTACATTTTTTTCCTTTTTTGTGTCTTAAGAGATCGAGAGGGCCTTGAGAGAGCAAGAAAAGTGCCAGCGGGTCTCATGCTGGTAGCTATTACAAATGACATGATAATAAGTGCCTGATGATAGTAATTTACTACATTTCGCATAGAACAACTCTCAGTACACAGAGTATGTTTAATATATTGCCTAACCCAAATACCAGCTGGTAACTAGTGAAATGGAAAAAAAAAACCCCTTGAGACTGGCATGTGATGCTGCAGTTATGTCATTTACATATTTATTGTTATATTTAATTATTCCTCACCTCCTACAGTGGCTGAAAAGTAGGGTTAAGCTTAAGACACATGAAAACAACACTTCCCTTTGTTTGTGTTAGTTATGTAATTGTATTTTAAACAGTTTCCTGTTTTTCTCTGAAATTTAGAGTGAATGCCAGTATAGTAGCTCAGTTACGTTGTTTAGGGGCAGCTGGTGGTCTAATGGTTAAGGAGCTGCCCCTGCAATCAGAAGGTTGTGGCTTCACTTGGAGAATGGGTTAAATGCAGAGAAGAAGCTCACACTGGTCACTGTGTGTGCTGTGCTGTGCTCACATGTTCCTATATGGTGCCACATTATTCTTATTCTCTTTTACATCAATTTATTGAAGAAACAGTAACATTTTTACAGCTCGCTTGTGAGGCCTACCACTCAGTGGCTCAGCTTTTGTTGCTTGTCTGGGACTCTTACAGCCCAGGAATTTGATTATCTTCTTGGGCAGGTGTGCACCTTTTATGACAGAACCACACTGAATGTCACAGAGCTCTTCAGTACCACACATTCTAGTGTCTGCCTGTGGAGATAATAGGACTTTAGGCTTATGTGCACCTCTTAGTAATCTGTAATTTAGAAGTAGTGTCCGCATTTCCCCACACATTGCACAGTAGATGTTGAAGAAAGACGCTTTGTATATCTATACATGTGTGTGAGAAAGAAACAAAAGAAAGAAAGGAGGTGACTCAGGGGTTCAGATGTTTGCAGTGTATGTCCACTGGGTTTTAACCACATTCCAGAGTCACTAAAGCTGAGAGGACGGTTTTTGCAAAGGTTGTGACCCCTGAACATGAAGGGAGAGGCAATGGCCTGCAGTCTGGTAACACTTCCTAAAATGTGGTTTGAAGAAAAACAGTGTTCACCACAATGTAGAAGTGTGCACAACATGGTTTTACACAGAATGCAACATAGTCATAGACACTTTCACGCTATCTCTGTGCATTTTAGTTTCATCACTAATTAATTAATTAACTTGATTCCATTATGTGCATAATTTTGTCATTAATACAAAATGCCATCAAAATAACTGCAAAACATAAAGTAAATTGAAAGACCTTGCACTGAACATATTAATGGGACAAGAATTTATAAGTAAAGTTCTTTGTTCTCAATACTGTTTCTGGCACTGTTTCACATTGTTGTCTATGAAATGGGCAAAAGTAAGTCAATGCTCAGGCATCCAGAATGCCTTCAGACATTGAGCTCTTGACAATGGCTATGAGTAAAACTTTATGATTATAATCACAGGGTGAGTTAATCAGTCCTCCCAAGAATCAGTCTAGCTTCTAGGTGGACTGAAAAAATAAACATCTTGGGCAGCTGGTTGCCTGGTGGTTAGGGGTCGGGGTTGAATCCCAGGACTGCCAAAGGCACCTCTGAGGTATCCTGAGTAAGATACTGTCCCCACACACTGCTCCCCTGGTGCTGTGTTCCTGACTGCCCACTGCTTCACTTGGTGAATGGGTTAAACACACAGAGAAAAATTTACACTGTGTGCTGTGGTGTGTTCACATGTGACCATAAGAGGCCAATTTACTTCATAAGCTGCATAATAATGTGTCATTAATGTGTGTGATCGCCAGAGTGGCCTTTTTTGTCCTGAGAAAGCTAAGGAGAGAGAAAGATGGAGACTGATACTGAGCTAAAGTACGATAAAATGTACTGACCAGTGTGTCAAACGCATTGTGTGAAACCTAATGACCTAGTTAACCTCCACAATGATCATAATCAGGATTCTGTTGGAGCACACAGTGTCTTGTGCAGTTCCCAAAGGCCTAATGTAGGGGAATCGGATGTAAAAGCTTGTGAATTTTGTGTCCTTGTGTAGTGGTATTTACAGTTACTTTTTTTTTTTAAATCTCTAGAATAAATTTTTTGAAGAATAACAATAGATATTTTGTTCTCTCTCCCTCTCTAGCTGCGTGCCCCCTGTGTGTGTAAGGATAATGTGCAGCGATGGTGCCTTGTCAGACCCACGTGATGCTGAAATGGCAGGAGCACCTGAACAGCTCCTGGGCGGCGGAGGACAGCGTGCAGACGGCCACGCGTTCTGGGGCCATCTCACTCTATGCCAAACTACTCCACAACAAGGAGGTGCTGGGCCTGGCGCAGCCTGTGCAGGACCTGATGGGGCCACGACTGCCTGACTTCCAGTATGAATCGAGTGCTGAAGAGGAGAGGGAGGAATACCTTTTGGCTCTGCTACATAGCCAGCGCTGCCTGGCTCACCGCGTTCTTGCCCGTACGCCTTACGCCCTCTCCCTCCACCACAGATTGGCAGTGCTCCAGAGGGTGTACTATGCTCTTCACAGCAAGTACCACGACCGCTTCCGCACCCCGCCTCCGCCACAGCCAGCCTCCTCCTCCTCCTCCTCCTTCGGCGCTGAAGGGGGTTCTTTGGAACCTGTTTCAGAATCATGGCAGGTAGCTGGATCCCGGGCCAAGTCTGGCACAGACGTTCTGATTGAAATGGGTGTGCGGACGGGCCTGAGCCTTCTCTTTGCTCTTCTGAGGCAAAGCTGGCAACGTGGGCGTTTGGTAAGGGTGTTGAATCACAGGGTTACTGTGCAATAAGATCTTAATATTGTCTGAATGTTGTGCATTCCATGCAGTTTTGAGATATTAAACATAAAGGTTTCCACTTTGAAAAATCAGCTTAATTATAACTTCAAAGGCTTAACTTTAGCAACCTAGAAAAAAAAATGCTCTAAGATGTTTTCAAACACTGAATTGAAATTCTACAATTTTAGGAGGTAGTCTATTTCAAAGTGTACCAAACCTTGATAAAGTTCTTGTTTTGTCTGTAAACCCGTATTTGAATGTGTTTATCAGTCTTCACAGCATATCATGTTAACAATAATACTCAGATCAGGATTCAAGAAGTAAACAGATTAATTTCTTATTGTCTGACTTGCCCTTTATTTTTATTCTTGCTGTGTTAAAGGAGTTTGTAAAACCCACTCAGTGTTGGGCAAACTATTGATGACAGAACCTTCTCTTTGCAGTCTCCATTTTTATTAAGTTTTTGTACTACTTTTCATTCTGCCCTCCTTGTAATTTGATTAGCACCCACTTGAGGAAAGTTGTGATACTGTGGTGAATCATAGGGTTGCAGATGCAGTACAGATAAACATATTAAGTGTGAATATTTTTCTCCACTTGTAGAGTCTGGAGGATGACCCTCCTGATGTTGCACTGTGTAATGAGGTGCTGGGCACTGCCTCCTCCGTTTTGGCCGCCCTGCCCCCCCTCTCGCTGGCAAATGAGAACAAAATCCCAGCAGTGGGCCTGGACTGCCTGGCACAGGTGGGATAGGACAAGACAAAAGTATATTGATGTGAAAATAGTGTTAAAGAATCTTGAATCTCACTGTGCAAATGTTAGTAAGAAAGTAACTTAAGTAAAATAAAAAATGAAGTAAAATAAACATGCCACTGCTGTTAAAAGAAAAGAAAGTAATAATCAAAAAAGAGTTTTCTTATGGTGATGATGAAATAACTAAGTGAACAGGACTTTATACATACACAAATTTACAAATGTTTAAATGTGAAGGTGAGCGACTTCCTTAAGAAAACGGCAGTGAGTGGTTCCTGGGCAGACCGGGCTGGCCGGCGCCTGGCTCTGGAGCTCCTGCTGGGACTGGCTGTGCAGAGAGGATCCCTGCGCTTCCTCCTAGAGTGGGTTGAGGTTGCGCTGGCAGCTTCGACTTCATCTTCATCCACCTCCTCCTCCTCCTCTTCAGAGCCTTCAGGCGTGGGCTATGAGCTGGTCAATCAGATCCTACAGCAGATGAGGCAGTATTCGGTAAGAGTTTGTGTTTCTCACTCAGAATAAGCCTTGGCAATAAAGCAATAGTGATTTATGTTAGACACTGATTTTCTCACTAAGTGGTAGAAGTACGGCTGTTCACATACAGCAGCATAAACCAATGAGGCAGCAGAGCCAGCTTCATTGAACTGTTTCAGTGTTAAGATAATGGAATATAGAAAAGCAGAACAAAAGGATACTGGTTAAAAAAGAGCAAACACTTTCTATATTATATTCTATATTATGTTTCTGTTGTTTTTAGTCATATTTGCTTTAGTCATTTGAAATAGTAAATATAAGTAAATAAAAGACCACAGCCTTTGTGCAGAGCTGCTGTAACCGTAGCAGTGATGTGTATGGATGCTCATCGTACATGATGTGTGGCTACTGACTAATGGATGTCAAAAGATATATATAATGGATGCTGTATGTAAAATGGGTGTACACACATACTACCCTCCCAACACATACTACCCTCCCAACACACACCCGCTCCCTCACACAGTATAGAATTACTGGAACCACAGTTACTCCCTTGTTCTTAACAGAGCACTTGGTATTCTTTATAGTTATTGGTCCATTAGTGCATTAGACCCTTTCGTAACACACCCTTTCCCTGCTGTGAATCTTAGAGTGCAGGCAAGGCCCTACAATTCTCCTTGCTCTAAATCTGATTGTCTTTTCTTTGACCAGACATTCTTGGCTGCCTGCCTGGTTCTGAAAGCCCCTGGCCCAAGCTAGCGTTTGCCTGCTGCGTGTCTTTCCTGAGATTTATTCGTGTCTTAATCAATGGCAAACTCTCTGGCCGCCACAAGGCTGTTTGTGTAGAGTTCATCTGTCTGTTATTCCGCATTGAAAAAGGGCATTTTAAACTATGCTCTACAAAGAGTAAGAACAGGATTTAAGTGTTGGATGAAAATAAAGCCTCACTTTTATGATTCAAAAGCATCTTTGCTGGCATGTACCTGGAAAAATGTGTTTTTAACCTTTTAGCACAGTAAAAATTCATTGTACAATCTGAAAATTTGTTTTGTTTATCCTCACAGGGTTTCCGCGGTGACTTCGTAAACACTCAGGTGCTTAAAAAGGACGCAGATGGGCTCTGCAGTCTTTCGCACGTAGCGCTTTGTCTCTTCGAAGAGGTGTGTGTGTGCGGTGTGCTTGGCTATGATTAAGGCCTCCTACAGTTTCCTTATGTTGTTGCCTCATTTAGAAGACTTTGATGATCTGACATGTACAGGGAACTCTGTCTGGTCTTTCTTATACTTAGTAGAAGGTAGAGTATAAAATAAAATGTCAGAATAAAACTAAGATAGGAACAGTCTTTTTTTCTGTTAGATGCTCAGTAGGTGTGCTGTAGATTTAACCTTATTAAACATAATATTCAACAGTTTTAGTAAAGAGTATGAAAGTAATGCGTAAGTGATGTAGGTATGTGACAAATTGAAGCGTGATCCCACATATGCACCTATCTGGGACTGAAAAAAAGAATTTCGCCAATTACAGAAAAAAGCTTGAGGTATAAACAAAATCTCTCAGTGGTTTCATGTGATGTGATTATTTTGGAAAAATAATTTGCTGCGGTTAGTAATCAGGTGCCATACAAATGTGTGAATTTTATTTAGAACCCAAAATAACTAGTGAACCTTCCCATGTCATCTATGTTTATTACATATAAAAGTTATAAATGTGTGGTTGATACAAATGTAGTACATATAAATTCAGGTATTTTCTTTGGGGACTTTTCTTGTCTTACAGTCTCATGCATTTACCTCTTCAACCTGAATGGATTTTAGGCCAAAAGCTTCTCTACAACTGTTGTAAAACAATGTATCAGGCATTCATAACAATTTAGTTTAATAGCTTTTAGAGGCATTAAACTCTTTAGACATCTGCAGTACACAGATTACACATTGTATCACTCTGAAATACTGCTTTGTTATTTTTCCAGAATTTATACAGAATCAATTAGATTTATTTATTTTTTTACAGTTATGTTACTGTAACATCTCTTGTGTATTTTAGATTTGCGCCCTGGCCTCTAACTGCCTGTGCTCATGCAGTGTGGGCTCATCCTCCTCTGGCTCTGAGGGTGATTCAGTAAAGGTGTATGTTTGGGGCAGTAACAGCAGTCACCAGCTGGCTGAAGGCACTTTGGAGAAGATTTTACAACCCAAACTGGCACAGGGTTTCAGCGATGCACAAATGGTGTGTATGCAACTGCATGCTCATGTGTTGAACCGATCAATCAAAAAATTATTTTTGTGGAGAGAAAAGCAAGGGTGAATCTCGCTAGTTGGTTTGTTTTATTTTTCTGTTTTACTGCGGCATGGTTACGGCCAACAGTAACCTGTTCTGTGCAATAATCGACAGTAGTTTACGGCATAACTGTGTCATCCCTTCCAACCGTTCTGGTGACGCTACAGTACAAATTCGCCAAAATCACCACAAGATCAGCAGAGGAGAAACGTCCACGCAAAATGTTTCACTTTTTGTAGTCAGACAGAACAGAGAGATGAGTGATCCTGCAACTGATCTAACATCGGATAGAACTGTTTTTAACCATAAGCCTAGCTCAGTCAGATACTACATCACCTTCCACTGGCTGTGTAATGAGCTAACGGAGTGTCAGGAGCTACATTTAGATTGTCAAATCCATATTTCCAGTTAGTTTGGTGAGAGTAACTTAAAAGTAATCCAATAGTAGTGTAATGCCTTACATTTTAAATACAGTAATATTGTAATGTAACGAAATACTTGTAACAAGGAAATGACTGTAACAAGTAATAAATAACGCATCTAAGACTGTATATTAACTATAATCTCTCCTGAATTTTGTTTTTACTGTAATCAGTTTTTAGACGCTATATCATGTCTTAGCTGGTCACCTGCACTCGAGGTAAAGAGAATGTTTGCTGAACTACTTGCACCTGTAATATTATATAATAGTGGGATGTGACATTCTGTTGCTCATGGTTATGCACTACCATTCCCCTAGTTGTTCTGAAGTTTAGTCCCGTGATCTTTTGCGCTGATGTGTGCAGAGCCACATCCAAAGCTGCAGTATCTTATTTGGCCCCAAATCATGGTCCTGCAGAAGACTCTCTTTCTCATTACATCTGTGAGCTATAGCACTGAAACATCAGTCTTTTTTCAAGTGACAGCCAATACACTTGCTCGGCCAGAGTTTACAAGAGACAGACCCATTAGCCTCAGTCTGACATTTCCTGCTCTATTCACTTTTTTCTGTTCTGCTTCCAAGGTAGCCTAGTACCACTCTGGTGCTGTTTAACTGATGTAAACTTTTAGACTTTCTACTAAAATGTAATTGTATTTTTTGGCTGCCTCTGGGGAATTTACATTTTGTTGATTTTTGCTAACTACACACACAGAACACATTGGACATTTTAATGTACAGTTACTGTTTAAATATTGAGTTTAACTTTCTGGAAATAGTGTGCCTTGTGCAAAACAGCATACAAAACTTAGAGGATGTATTTTAAACAACAAAACACAAAACTCTGGTGTTGCATATGACTGGACACTTTTCTTTTTGATACTGCAGCTATGCAGTTTCCCTCAGGATAATGGAAATCTGTTTATTAGTATTTCACCATTATAATGAATGTCCTGGACAAACATCAGGGATAGTAATAACTTTACTAAACAGGTTGGATATAAATGATACTTCACATTTTATACTGATTATTAATAAAGGATTAATGGTTGTTCTCAAATGGACAGTGTAACTTTATAAACCTTTGAGAAACATAATTTTAAAAGCCTTGATAAGGCTTGATAAGAATTTTGGTAAATGACCATCTCAAATACTTTGCAAGTTTGAACACAAGGTGCCCTATCAGAGCTCTAATAACTGATCTCTACTCTATAAGGGGCCAATATTTTGAATCTGAGTATCTGAATTTTTATCTAGATAAAAAGTTGGTTTGCTGAATCCCTAATATTTATGTCTGTTTGCAGATTGAGGCAGGTCAGTACTGCACCTTCTCTGTATCGGCTGATGGCTCAGTGAGGGCTTGTGGGAAAGGCAGCTATGGACGTCTGGGCCTGGGAGACTCCAACAATCAGTCTGTTCCCAAGAAACTGATGCTGGATCCTCCACGTACCATGAGGAAGGTTTCCTCTTCCAAAGGCTCGGACGGTCACACACTGGCCGTCACTATGGAGGGTGAGGTGTTCAGCTGGGGAGACGGAGACTACGGCAAGCTGGGACATGGAAACAGTGCCACGCAGAAATACCCCAAAATCATTCAGGGACCCCTACTTGGCAAGGTGACGAGAAACTGTAGAAAGACTTTTCGCTGTATTGTGCCCCAGTTTAGCCAACTCATTATTGTGGTCTCTATCACATAACACTAACAGAGTGGTGAAGGTTGCACATACTACTTTCATTTATTTATATTTTTAATATTGTCTTAATATATATTGTTGACGTATAATGGAAAAAAAAGCACTGGACCAGGAATGGGGCCCTTTGGAACTCAATTAGCTGTTTTTAGAAATAAGAAATTATAGGCAACATATTCAGTTCTGTTAACAAGATAATTTTGAAATCACTTAATTTCCTCCTTGTCAAAACCAAAAGAAAGTAGCTTTTGAGAAAAATCAAGTTTATAAACAGAAAACACACATTTCCTCAAGAGGAATATATAATATAAAACCATTTTCGGTTGCTGCAGAAGTAGTATTTTGGCTTAAGTCAGCCATTTCGACCTTTCAGGCATTTAAACCTCCTGAAACTACGATTACTGTGTGTCTTTAACAGCAGTTAAAGAAAAGAAAACTGTTCTCTATAACCAGTCCTCATTTACATGTGTCACATACGGCGCTATGAGAGCAGAAGGATGTGAGGGAGTGTGAAATGCAGCCAAGCTGTAGACTGGCACTCTGATTATTGTTAAACTATTTTCCACTAAAAAATGCTAACCCAGCTCACAAGAAACTAGGTATCATTTAAACTGTGCTCCCTTGCATAATGCTCCTCATCCCCTCGTTGTCTTTATTAATTCTTTGTAAAAAATTTTAGGAAATATTCCATCCTGATGAATAATTAGATTGCATTCTATTTAGTGGACCTATATAGACCTATATATAAATGGAGCTTGTAAAGTGGCCAGTGCGTGGGAGTCTGTGTGTTGTTGTCTGACTGTGTTCCTTTTTGTTCTAGGTTGTGGTGTGTGTGTCTGCTGGTTACAGACACAGTGCGGCAGTAACGAATGATGGAGAACTGTACACCTGGGGGGAGGGTGATTTTGGCCGCCTCGGTAAGTCTTTCTCTACTGCTTGCGCATTCTCTCTCACTCCTCCCTTCTCCTTTCCAGATATATTGTTGGGAATAGAAAATCCAAATGGTAGTGGTGACAAAGTTAATGTGGTAATGATGTGCTGATTTGATAAATAATCAAATCGTCTATATTTCCAGTGTGAAGCCCATCACATTGCAACACTGTTGCAATGATTCTGCAGTCATAGCTCTCTTATTCGGCTTTTGAATGATTAGTTCCTCTGATGGCGGTCTTGATTTAAATTTAATCTTTGTTTGCTGTATTTCCATTGCAACCTACATTCATGTGATTTTTTTTTTTTCATATTGCGGTATTAAAAGTAATAAATGCATTGTGATTGAGCGTACATTTTCCTGTCATGTTGCTGTACCACATGCTCTACATTTAAATGGAACCACAGAAAACTTTTCATTTAGGGTCAAATTTGGCCTAGTAAGACAAATGTGACTTAATTTAAATTCATTATTTTAATTGTTTGATCCTTTGGCAGCGCTACCATTTGGTATTAACTTTTAACTCTATAGAGGTCTGCATGTGGGTCTGTGCTGTAATTAATCTGTCTCATAGCTACATATCTTACTTATGGGTTTTATAATATTTGCTAAAAATAAGTCTCAAGATAAATCCTTCAGTTATTTCCAGAGTTTTTAGTAGTATACTGTATTTTGTTTGTTTTGTTTTTTTTTTTTACTGTAAAATAGCATAGTTTGCAAGAATATACTATACTCAGGGTTCCCATGGGTCCTTGAAATCCTTGAAAGTTTGTGAATCTGAACAAATAAGTTCAAGACGGTGGAAGTTTTTGAAAACGGGCATAAAAAGACACAAGTGTTATTATTTTGCCACCACAAGTTGGTTTAAAATGATCCCTATGCCGACTTTTAATTTGCGAAAGTTCATTTGTTCTTCTGTAGATTTTTGGCACTACATGCTTATTTCCTGTATGTTGTCAACGTATGCAGAGCAAGCACACTATTGTTCTTCTTAAGTTTTATTTTTTATTCCATCCACCCGTTTTTTGGCCCGCTACTCCTCCCAGGGCTTTCGAGATAGACACTGTTCCAACTCTGAAACGCCGGGACCGATCTGAAATAGCGTGCTTGTTCACAGCTTTTTGCTCTGCCTTGCCGTTCCTTCCTTATTCCCATTTTTTTTTTATGCTCAACTTTCACATCGTCCTGCTCGGACACGCTTTGTCCGAAACCCACCAAACTTCATGTGATACCTCAGGCCAACTTTCCAGACACACAAACGCGGTCGGTTATGACCTGCACTCGTCTTTTCCTTGTCTTTCGCTCATTGCATTTGCATCTAAAATTGTTTAATTGTTTATTGATAACAAATTCAGCGGTAGCAGTAGGTAAATGCCGTCGCGTGTGGTCCTCAAATTTGAGGATATTGGACCTGGAAAGTCCATGAAAGGTTCTTGAATTTAATGTTAACCAAGGGGTGGGAACCCTGCTTCCCTGTCCAAGTATATTATACTTTTACAGTGACTGTACGTCTCTGTGTGATTATTATGCTGCGTCAGTGTGTGGGTGGTGGTAGCTCAGTGGGTAGGATACTTGCCTTTGGGCCAAGAGGTCATGGGTTCGAATCCTACCTTCAGCAATCACTCACTGGGTCCCAGAGCAAGACTGCCCCCTGCGGTTAAGGAGTGGAAGTTGCTTTGGATAAAAACGTCTGCTAAATGCCGTAAATGTGTGTGTGTGTGTGTGTGTGTGTGTGTGGATGTTTCTGTGCATGTGCATATTTTTCTCCAGTTTGGGAGCCACCAGTCAAAGCCAGAGTTCAGCGTTGACCTGAAAGGGGCAACTGTAGAGAGAGCATCTAAAGACAAAACCAGCAAGAAACACGTTCTAGAGGTAACAGTTGATGACTTGATGGACAGCTGTTGCTGCTGATGAATGGATGACTTGCTTGCCTAAGTACTTTGGCCTGTTGAGCTTAAGAGAGTTTGATTGGTTGTGTTCATCGCAGCTGGTTTCTGATTTGTCTGAAAGGCCTATAGTTGAACATGAGACGGACACAGTCAAGTCTTTGAGGTTTTGACCTTTTGTGAGGGAGACAAAAGCGAAATTTAAAATGTTATTTTTTTTTTTCTTACTCTTAATTTTCTAATGTGCTTCTGTAGGTGAAGACTCGGCAAGGTACAGAGCTCCTCATCCAGTCAGAGAGCGAATCCAACATCAACGAGTGGTTCAAAGCAATAACAGAAGCCATAAACACACATGTAAGTGCTGACATTATGGACTGGGATGCAAGACTGGCAGCTCACTCATGCACTGATAGTCTTTCGTAGTGGGAAACTTCTTTCAAACTCACTTAAATCGGTGGCAGAGTAGAGAAAAGCACCAACCCTTACTCAGAGGACCATGATTTGATTCCCTTCTGGGTAAGCACACCACTATTATACCCATAAGAGTATGCCCACACATGCACATGCTGTACCAACATAACTTGACCCCCTGTCAAGTTAACCTGACTGCATTTAAAAAAAGAAAAAGAAAAAAAGATTAATGTATAAATAAAAGGTGTAAGCCTCTGAGAACAAGGCCTAATTTACAGCAGGGCCCTGTAAAATGCACAGTAGTAAAGAATTATTGCATATAATAAAAATGGAAATAAAAGATCATTAAGAGCAACTTAATACAACTGGAGAAAAAAAAACAACAACAAATAAACCCCCAAAAAAGAAATAAAAAAGCAGGTTATTTTAAATTGTCTTTTAATTTGATTAAAATGTAAAAGTTCAGTATTGTCTGCCTACAGATTCCGTAATGAAAGTCAAAAACAAACCCAATCTAACTGAACACACTTTTTGTACAGATACTCCATTATTTATGACTGCGTGGAGCTGTGCATACTGTAATTTCTTCTGTGTGTATGTATGTGTGTTCATGTTTGTGTGTGTTATCTTCATCCTCTCAGGCCTGGGAGTCTGATGAGGCCATTGAGGAGGACATGCCAGAGTCTCCAGGAACTGAGAAACATGACAAAGAGAAGAAACCCAGATGTAAGCATGCTGTCTATGAAAAGGTTTCCACTTGGAAGGGAGATTTAACACTAGAACCGCCAAGGGGGTTCATTTTTACCCCCTGCCGTTTTCAAATGCTTGTAGTTCTGTTAAAACAAAACCCCTACAACTTTAACTTCATGACTTTTCCTAAAATAGTTTTATTAATCATCTAGTGGATTTTGGTGAGTGTCTGATAAAAAGAAAAAAAAATATGACCAATTTATACCTAGAACCGTCGAGGAGTCATTTTTACCCCTCATTTAGATCAGCTGGCATTTTTCGCGCCACGCCCCGCCCACCGGCCCGGTTGCTTAGCAACGCTAGACGCTTGTGACGTCATCCGTCTTTGACAGCGCACCATCGATTAAAATACTGCAAAATTTAAGACGTGGACCCGTACAAAAGATATATGATGACCAAAGAAGCCTGGCTGCTGTACCAGGATCTGAGCGAGGGAGAGTCGGAAGGAGGAGAGATCACTGTGGA
>JBBPCY010000023.1:14202984-14220629 GCA_037974405.1 Brachyalestes nurse | reverse complement strand
CTCGAGTCATCATAGCTTGCGTAATATAGACCCAGCTCCCTAATAGATTAACGGCGATATTTTTTTTATCGCCCGATTAGAGTCTCTCCTTAACGCAGCCATTAACGCCGATAACGGCCCACCACTACTTTTAACACTATACAGACACATTTGTTGGCTGAGAAACTTCTCTCTGAATTAAAACTTGATTTTAACACCACTGAGTGGATTTTAAATTTTATGACAGAGAGAACAGTGTGTGTAAGGGTCAATGGTGTCCTTTCAGACAAGCTCTTCTCATCCACTGGATCACCCCAAGGGTGTGTTCTTTCACCTCTCCTCTATATTCTGTATACAAACAGCTGCAGAAGTAAGGATTATTAAGAGTAGTCAAATTATTAAGTCTGCCGATGTTAAGCCTACTGAACGAGGGGGGAGGAACTGGGTCATGGTCCAGTAGTGGACAACTTTAGGATGTGGTGTAAGGATTCTTTCTTGGAATTGAATGTGTCAAAAACTAAGGAGATGGTGATTGACTTTAGGAAGTCCGCTGCTACTCCTAACGTAACAGTGAGGTGGAATTGGTAGATAATAAGTATCTGGGTACAGTTTTGGACAAGAAGTTAAATTTCCATGCCAATACTGAGGTATCCATAAGAAGGTTCAGCAGCGTTTGTATTTCTTGAGAAAAATCCTTTAATGTTTGTTCTAAAATGATGACACTGTTTCATAGAAGCCCGGTCTCATGAGTTTTCGTGCAGCCATCACGAAATACAATTTAATCAAAATATGTGCTGCGATCACGATTTGGGGCTTTTTTTCGTGCTAGGACAACACTTCACTTTTTCGTGCTAGGACAATGCTTCAGTACCGTATGTATTTTCAGCAGTATCTGCGCTAACTGGTGACTGAGGGAGTTGACTGTTTCTACTTCGTCTGTGGCCACCATGCTTAAGGAAGTGTTCAAACTGGACAAGAAGCCATTGTTGGACCGGGCCCACAGAATGTCCCAGCCCAAGCCAAGAGCTGGTGAACGCCAATGTCCTATCATCGCTAGATTCCACTACTACAGTGACCGTGAGTAGGTACGCCAATGTGTCAGAGTGTGTTGACAAAGCTTCGCAAGTTTGCAGGCTTGTCAAGGATCTCCGTTTTCCCTGACCATACAGCGAGGGTTGCGAGGCTAGGAAGCAGCTGTGCAGTTTTAGAAGGGGTACGCTACAGCCTCTTGTATCCAGCCCGACTCAAAATTAGTCACAATGGTGTGGACAGAGACTTTGTTTCAGTGGAAGATGCCATGGCTCAAATCAACAAAATGAGAAATGGGTGATGTTCACTGTCTTGTTTTACTCACTTTTTTGAACTACAGCATTCTCTAGCTGCACTGACCTATTTGTTGTCTGTTATGTTCACTTGATGTTTGAGTTACACGGGGTCTTTTTTCCACCCACGTTTACAGTTGACAGTTTCATCTCATAAGTAGGTACATTTGTTAAGTTGCAATTTGAGCTTTGTGGGAGCTACCCTTTCTATCTTTTAGGGTTTGGCTCTGCTTTTTCTCCATCTTGGGGCCATAGATATGTGACACCAATCGTTTTCTTGTTTCTTTTTGCCGCTGTTTCCCTTTTGGAGACTTTTTGGTGTTTTTTCTTTTAGGTTTTAGGGAATATGGGGGATTAAGGGTACTGCTCTGGCTCATTTAAAGGTCTTCAGTGCTTTGTTTTTTTCTCATCACATACACATGTCCTCTAGTAACTTAAATTCCAGCACCCCTGGGGCAGGTTCTCCAATTTGATTTCTGAGTTGGAACTCTTTTAAAACATCTTAATTCTGATGTAATATTTTTGCAGGAGACTCATCTTAGACTTAAAGACCATTGTAGACTTTGCTTGCCTTGGGTTGGTCAAGTTTACCATTCTAATGTAAAAGTTGTGTTAGTTAATGTTTATGCCCCTTATTTCGACGATGCCACATTCTCTAACAGACTACTTGGTAACATCCCTTATTTAAACTCTTGTCTTTTAATTCACTGTGGTGATCTAAATTGTGTGATTGATCCAGTATTAGATCGTTCCAGCTCTCGCACCATATCTCAATCAGCTCATTGAGTTCAGTTAATTTTTTTTGTCCAAAGTGGCTCCGCAACCCCCTGACCAAAAAGTTTTCTTTTTTCTCTCAGGTGCATCATTCTTATTCAAGAATAGATTATTTTTCATGGAAAACAGTCTCATTCCTTGTGTTGTTTCTTCTGATTATTCAAGTATTGTGATCTCCGATCATGCCCCACTATCCTTAGACATCCAGTTCTCTGCGCACAAGTCCAGCCCACCCCTCTGGAAATTTAACTCCTTGCTGTTAGCGGACACAGTGTTTTGCAATTTTGTTTCAGAGACTACTGATGAATTTCTCCTGTTTAATCAAAACAAATCTATATCACCCTCTGTATTGTGGGAGTAATTGAAAGCCTTCCTCACAGGTAAAATTATTTAATTCGCCTATTCTAACAGGAAAAAACAGAATGCCAGGATTGCCCAACTCATGTCTGATATCGCTTCTCTGGACAGAGAATGTGCGTTGAGCCCCTCTCCAGCATTATTAATGAAGCACCTCGATCTTCAAGCTCAGTTTGACCTTATTTCTACAAGTACAGCTGAACGTTGGACACGTGGAACTTATTATGAACATGGTGAAAAGGTGAATAGATTATTGGAACATCATCTGAAATGTCTCTCTAATTCATGTGTCATCTCTCAAATTGATAACAGTTCTGGTGTACATCTCACCGATCCTTTGGAAATTAACACTAAGTCATTCTACTCATCCTTCATCAGAATCTCCCTCAGATTCTTCTACTGGATCAGTTTCTGGCTGATGTGGCATTCCCTACTGTCGATCCCATTTAGTCAGAACAGGGTGCTCCTCTTTCTCTTAATGAATTAAAACAGGCAATGGAATGCATGCAATCTAATAAATCTCCTGGCCCAGATTTTAATAAATTTAAATACATTTTGTGACAAATTGAACCCTTTACTTCTTTCAATATTTAATGAATCCCTGGAGAGGGGCTCCCTGCCTCCTATGTTAACCCAGGCTTCAACAGCTCTTCTTTTAAAGAGTGGTAAAAATCCCTCTTCCTGTGCCTCATATAGACCTCTTTCTCTGCTGATCTAATGTTAAAATCCTGGCCAAAATGATTGCTCTTCGATTGGAAAAGGTTCTCCCTGCCATTATCTCCGAGGAGCAAAATGGTTTTATTAAAGGATGTTATTTATTTTTTAAACACCCGCACCCTTTTGAATATCCTTTACACATCACACTCTCATGGGCTACCTGAGATAGTAATTTCAGTGGATGCTGAGAAGGCCTTCAACAGGGTGGAGTGGCCTTACTTGTTTGCAGTACTGCAGTACACATCTCTGACAGCTAGTGTTTGTACAAATAATATCCGCTCTGAATACTTCCCATTGGGTCATGGCACGCGGCAGGGTTGTCCTTTATCTCCATCTCTTTTTGCCTTGGCCACTGCACCCTTGGCAATCGCCTTAAGGTCTTCCTCCTCCTTTAGAGGTATGACACGTAATAATGTTGAACATCATCTAGCCTTATACTCAGATGATTTGTAGCTATACATCACTGATCCTGCATCATGTCTTCCTGGCATTCTTTCTACCTTGAAGTTTTGCTCGTTTTCTGGATATAAAATAAATCTCCAAGAGAGTGAATGCTTTCCCATAAATGCAGCAGATTTGAAATTGCAACAGGTTGATCTGCCCTTCAACCTTGCCCGCTCTGGGTTCAAATACCTCTGTGTGAATGTGACACGCACCGTTTCTCAGGTCTTTTTTCAGCTAATTTTACCCCTTGTGTCCAAATTGAAAAATGACTTTTCGAATAATTTGCCTCTTACTCTGATTGGGAAGATTAATGTTGTAAAAATGATCTTTTCAGACACTGCCTTTATTTTTACCTAAATACTTTTTTGTCTCCCTAGACAAGATGATCAGCTTTTTTGTTTGGGGCCCGGGACCTCCACGGGTCCGCAGATCTCTACTTCAAAAATGTAAATTTAGTGGTGGTTTGGCTCTACCTAACTTCCAGTATTATTACTGGGCCTCTAATATCCATAGAATGTTGTTGGTTCACTTCACCCTCTGTCTTGGTGTTCTTTGGAGGCTCAATCATGCAATTCACCATCTTCTATCTCTGCATATATTCTTGCAGTATATTCTTCTCTACCGATTAACATCGGTTTGTATGTCAAAAATCCAGATTCATGTGATTCTTTAAAAATCTGGCACCAGTTCAGAAACATTTCATTTCAATTTATATCTGCATCTCTCCTAGTTCCATTATGTAACAACCATCTGTTTCCTCCCTCATACTTAGACTCTGGATTTACCTTGTGGTGTGGTGTACAGTGTTTCCAAAATATGTATTCAGATGGTATTTTTAATACCTATCATAAACTGTCATTATCTTACGACCTCCCTGCCAACAATTTGTTTAGGTTTTTTCGAGTTAGACATTTCGTTTCTAAACACTTTCCTGATTTTCCCTCACTTCACTCCCAGCAACCATGGGAGGACCTGCTCACTTGCACTATGCCTCAGAGAGGAGTCATCTCAGTGATATTTAAACGCATTCTCAACTTAGCTGACAAATGTAATACCAAGAAAAAAGCTGCTTGGGTGCGTGAGTTAGGTGTTGACATCGTTGAGGACTGGTGGTAGGGGGTTGTACGTAATGCTAGCAAAGTGTCATGTTTACTTTTTGGTCCGATTACTTTGATATTATGTCTCCTGTTATGGGATTAACCTTGAAGCCCTGCCCATTCATTGCCATCTTTGGGACTCCTGCTGACTCAACCCTACTAAGTTCTACACAGAGAGATCATCGCTCTCATCTCTCTGCTGGCCAGATGTCGTCTTTTTCTGCAATGAAAGTCTCCTAATCCGCCTTCTGTATCTCAGTGGATTAAGGACACTATGTGTTTTCTTAGGTTGGAAAAATGAAATATACGATGAGACAGAGTACCGATGTGTGCTTTCGGAAGGGAAAATTAATTCTTGAACATTTTCGCTAATTTGACTGTGTTGCTAGATGGAGTGCTGCTATAAAGACCACTGTACATTTTTTCCTTTTTTTTCCCCCCCACCTTTTTTCCTTTGGGATGGAGCCAGGGCGGGGGGTAGGGTGGGTGGGGGTACAGTTATTCTCCTTTTTCTTTTTTTTTTCCCTTCACTTTTGTTATATTCTAAAAACCAATAAAAAAATATCTGGCAAAAGAAAGTTTGTGAAATAGTGTCAGGCATGGCCAGGAATCAAAACAAAGAGAAAGCATGTGTAACTGAAAACGAAGACAGGTTATAACAGAATGATGCGATACAGAAAAAGATAAGATATTGAGGAGTGAAACAGAATGGGGCATTGTTTAGGATTTTAAGTTTTGGAAATATGTTTTTTATTGTGGTCAGAAATGGCCAAATACTTTATAAGATATCAGTTCTGGCATTCTGAAATTGACATCCACTTCGTGTTTTCATACACTCCTAGTTGTTAATTGTTCTCCCTTTCTTTATCAGCATATTTGACCCTTCATGTATTTAGCTTAATTACATTTCAGAGTATATTTCTGTTGGGGGGGGTTGTGGGATGAGCGGGGGGATGAGTTGCTAAAGGTTGATCAGACCCGCTGCGTGATTGAATGTGAGTGTGTGTGATGCCAAAGACCTTTATTCAAAGTTCACTAAGACCTTTATTCAGAGTTCTTGTGTGTGTGTGTGTGTGTGTGTGTGGGGGGGGGGTGTTTTTATTTCTGTGTGTTGGCAGCGTGACATGACGGTACTAGATGGTAATGGGGTTGTGTGTGGGCAGGGGAGTGACTTTTAAAGTGCATTTAATAGTTCATCTTATAAGAAGACAAATCTGCTTTCACGAATAAGAAAGAAATGTGTGTGTGTGTTTGTGTGATATGACTGTAAAGGCTGCGTGTTGGCTGTGTGATGGATTAAAGCACTTTGTAGGAAAATTACCGTCTCACTGCCCACTCACTCACCCACACTCACACATCCACACACCCATATAAAGACACACAGATACACACACACGCGCAAATGCATATACTGTACCTCAACCCAACACTGCATGGAGGGACAACCTCCATCTCAGACAGAATGCTGAGGCTGCTCTCTGAGATGCACAAACCAACAGAGGCCTACCCACACACACACACACGTATGCATATACAGACTAATGCAGCAACAGCATCATGTATGGACACTCTGGGGGATCTGATATGTATCCAAAGTGGATCTGGGCTGGAGCTGAGTGGATCTGATTTGAGGTTGTTGGTCACACACAATATAGTGTTGGTACAGACAATTCCACTGATTTCTGTAAACACTTTCATACAGACTGCTCAGTCTATCAAATACAGCTCCACTGCCAGGTAAAGTGCCTGTGCAGTACATTTTTGTTCATCAAGGTACAAACAATGTAAATGTACCCTCCAAGGCCATTTTTAAAAACGTGAGAAAGAGGCACACTTGTACCTAATGCTATAAAGCAGAACAGTACAATAGAAAGGCTGGAGTCAGGATAGGGTGTATGGAGTCAGTGCAACATACATCATAGAATTATGTACCCTATCTACTGCAGGTGTACCCTTGAGGGTACTACCCCAGTGATGCGAGAGGTACCACCCCAATGATTTTAATACCTGTTTCCTCAGAAAGTAGGTTTAAAATAAATGCACTTCATCAGAGAGCATTGTTATAGAGAATATATTTGATATTTTACTTTGTAATCACTAAATACAGTACGCTTTACAAACAATTATATATATAGGGTGGTTTTATTATTACATTTATGGGGAAAGCAAAAAAGTGTCTAAAAAAGTGGTAATTTAAAAAATTGTTAACTTAAATGTTTAACTTAAAAAAAGATTTAATTCACTGAATTTCAAATAATAAGTTAACAAATGTTAAACACATTTTTGTTACGTAACTTACCAGACCTCAGTAACGCTAGTGACTAAATACCACTGACAAGTAACGTGACCGGGTGGACCAAGTCTGGGTCTGAGTTTGAGAACAAAAGCATATGATTTGAGTCTAGATAGATCTAGTTAAAATCTCTGAAGATCTACATTGGATCAGGGTGGAATATAAATTATAAGGTTGTGGTTTGGCTGGTCAGAGTTGGAACACTGCAGATGGATTCTGCTGCCTCTGGAACAGATGAATATTTAATCAGAAACACAGACAGAGAGAATTATAAGCATCATTACAGCCTCCCTTTTTGCCTTTGAAAGAGAGAGATACACTGCCCTCCCCACCCCTGGTTAAGATGTGTTAAAAGCCTTAAAATAAATTCAATTTTTATTGCAGAAGCATACTCACACACTGAAAATTGTAGAAAAATGTAACCTTCAACTCAAGTGAAAAAAAAATATCCCAAACTAAGAAATACTTATTTTTCATACAATCACTTGTTCCACAATTGTTGGCACCCCTAACAGTTCCTAGGAAACTTCAATCATTTCTACAGTAGTTTACAAAGTTGATCAGAGTATCTAGGAACATTTAATTAATAATTCATCACTTTCCCTGGGGTATAAATATGACGTGACACAGAGAACATTTCTCTTATCCACTCTTCAACATGGGAAAGACAAAGGAACACACCATTCAAGTAAGGCAGATGAGTGTCAACCTTCACAAGTCAGGCAATGGCTACAAGAAAATAGCCACTTGACTGCACCTACCCATATCTACTGTCAGAGGAATCATTAAGAAGTTTAAAACAACTGGAACAGTGGTAAACAAGCCTGGGCGAGGACGCAAGTTTACTTTGCCTCAATGCACAGTGAGGAGGATGGTAAGAGAAATAAAAAGTTCTCCAAAGTGCTCACTGTTAATGAATTGCAACAAATGGTAGCATCTTGGGGTCACAAAGTCTCAAACAACCATCAGGCGCTATCTACATGCCAACAAGCTGTTTGGGAGGCATGCACTGAAAAAACCTTTTCTCACTCAGAATCATAAACGTAAACGTCTGGGGTTTGCCAAGTGGTACTGGGGCTTCAACTGGGACCGTGTGCTTTGGTCAGATGAGACCAAGATAAAGCTTTTTGGCAACAAACACTCTAAGTGGTTCTGGCGGAACACAAAAGATGAGTATGTAGAAAAGCACCTCATGCCCACTGTGAAGTATGGAGAGGATCGGTGATGCTGTGGGCCTATTTCTCTTCCAGAGGCCCTAGGAACCTTGTTAGGGTGCATGGCATCATGAATGCTTTGAAATACCAGGACATTTTAAAGCAAAATATGGTGGCCTTTGCCTGAAAGCTGAAGATGGGTCGTCTCTGGGTCTTTCAGCAAGATAATGACCCTAAACATGTGGCCAAATCTACACAGAAATGGTTCACCAGACACAGAATCAAGCTCCTCCCATGGCCATCTCAGTCCCCAGACCTCAACCCCATTGAAAACCTTTGGAGTGAGCTGAAGAGGAGAGTGCAGAGGGGAGGACTCAGGTCTCTGGATGATTTAGAGAGATTGTGCAAAGAGGAATGGTCATTGTGGTCTTATATTATTTAGAACAAACCTGAATTTATTAGAAGCTAAAGAACATATCTTAACCAGGGGTGCCAATAATTATGGAGGGCAGTGTATTCTGGAAGATAGGTCTACAGTTAATGTGTGTTCAATTAATAACAGTTTTACTGAGAACAGTTTTAGTGTCATTTTGTTTTTGTTGCAGTTATTTTTTAGCTCACTCTGTTAGCCCTGAAACACACACCCATGTAAACACCCTCACAAATGCGCACCCCATCTCGATTAGTTCCCTGATGTGGCTGGATGTTTTCACTCCAGATCACTGTCAGACAGCGACACATCAGAAGCTCAAAATCACTCTCAGTCAACTACAGGTGCGACTGAGAGAGCAGGTGAGTGTGTTTGTGTGTGTGTCAGGTAGAGAAGACATGCCTGTGTGTAAACTAACCTTAACTTCAACAGCATGTTCTACTGGCATCTAACTACTGGTATCCACTTGCTTAATAAAGACCTGGCCTCTCTTGGAAAAGTATTTACCTGTATTTCATACCAGCATAAAGTGTTGTTGACATAAGACCAAATCCTGCAAGTTGAATTCATCTGTACTTGGAGTGAGTTTGGTGAAATTCTGCACCTTTCTCCTTGTATATGAAATCTCACCAATACATGTTTGTGTATTAAATGTACTTTCAATTTACATTGAAGCTATTAGGCTAACATGGCTAACAAACAATGGAAGTTTATACCCCATCTGTTTGCATTAAGTACACTGACTGCCTAAATAATCTTCAAACCATGGGATGAACCTTTTTTAAACTACAATCCTGTTTAAAAGTTTACACTCCCCTGCTCAAATAACATGTTTAGTTGATTTTCTAGGTGAAAATTAGCGCACACCCTCTATCGCCTTCTCATTCTGATGCACAGTAATTGTGTATTTTCTGAATTTTACTTATTTGAAGAAAATAAATGACACATGTATCTCAGTATATTAAACATAACTAATAAGTGGTATTTATGTACTTAAATTTGCAGAAAAATACCATATTTAAGTTAAGCTATGAAAGTGTGTAAACTTGTGAATAGTTATAGTACCAGTTATATTAAATGTGTGAATAATAGTTATAGTACAGCCAGTTGCTTCTGACTTTTGATAGAGCTTATTATGTTTAGTTATTTAAGTAGGCAACATTTAAATGACATTTTTGATGATTAAGTTGCAGATGTTTTTTTTCACCGTTTTATAAATGAAATTTGTACACTGAAGTTTGCTTATGAATATATGACAAAATATTTTAATTTTTTGTAGGTAACACGGTTAGAAGCCTTATTTGAGATTACTATAAAACTAAAACTTAAAGTTAAATGCTGTGATATACAACTTCCATTGCTTGTTAACTTTAAAGAAGCACTGACTACATTTGAGGAATGAGGACTTTATTTTCATACTTTAAAGCAGACCTATAAAGCAGTATTGATCATTTCAGGTAAAAAGGGTGCCCGAGAGTATATGTGCTGGTTGAATATAAGAATTGTGAAATGTGAGCCTTTTGGTTTTAATGAGGCATTTTTCTTTCTCAGTTAAACTAAGCCAGAGGCACTTCTGGCTGAAAGTGGATTCTGTGTTTAGGGCTGACATTAGCAGCTTGTGTGTGTGTGTGTGTGTGTGTGTGTGTGTGTGTGTGTGTGTGTGTGTGTGTGTGTTTGTGTGTGTGTGTGTCTCTATGTCTGTGTGTGGGCCCCTTCAGGCGGATGGTACTAGCCCGCTTTCCTACGCTGGCCGGTTTGGTCCACAGCCCTATGCTACCCCCGGGGCTCAGCCTCATTGGTTCCACACCCTGTGAGGGATACACAGAGCAGCAGACCAGCTTCCTGGAACCCTGTGGCCAGACCAGAACCCCCGTGGGTAAGACCCCGGACAATGATGAAATGGGAAATGGGTCAAAATAGACTCCAGCAATAGTGGACAAATGTCAAAGCTACAATTTAGGTCAGGAGTTCTGTCATGGTCCTGGATATGTAGAACACTGCACATTTTGGTATTCTCCTTGCCTTTATTTCAGAAATGGGAATTTCTCAGTAACCTTACCTCTGTAGCTTCACTGATATATTTTTAGTATTTGCAAACAGATGTTTTAAGCCAGAAGGAGAACTGACTTGACTGCTGTTAACCAAATTTAGGAGAGAAAAAATATCTTCTCAGCCATGATTTAGATTGAAAGGCTAGAAAAATGTATCTTTACTGCCTAATTGGAGCTAAGTAGACATGGCATCACAGCTACCAGCTTACTACGTTAACTGCGCAGAATAAAATTAAAGCAGGGTTAAACATCAAGTACAATGTAGAGCTACTCCTGGACCAGCCTGCAACGTCACTCTTGCCGGGCAGTAGCTATGTGCCTTTGAGAACAGGCCATTTTTAAGAGCACTGTTGAACGAAAGACTGTGTTTTGTTTTGGCTGTTCAAATTAAACCTTTAAAATGTGAACACTTTTTGGTGGATGTATTTCAGGTGTGTATCTAACTTACTCAGTGCATGAAGTTAACCTCTGTTCCTCGTCACTTGCATGGATTTCATTACTGATTTTAAAACTCCTGTGTAATTGAACATTTGCCTTTTGTAATATTCCCTACCAGTATGTTTCATTCCAGAATGTCACCATATTACACTTGCCATTTTATCTGAAGGGTGTAATTGTGATCACTGACTTGTCCTTTGGAGTATCTTTTTTTAAAAGCACTCTTTTTTCTCATTGATACTGTAATTATTTATTTGCCCATTGTGTTCAGAACATTTTATTTTTCTTTTGGATGGCTTGATGTTGTTTTTTTTTTTCCCTTCTTCAGACCACCCCCAAATGTTTGTCCCTGTTCGGTTGTTAGAAATGGGCTTCTCTGTCAGACACATCTACAGAGCCATGGAAGCTGCAGGTATCTTCAAGCTGTTTGTGATATCTGTTAAATTTGTGTGTTTTTCAGCAGTCTCATTCAAACTGAGTTCCCAGTTAAGAGACCCTGTTTACACCTAGTCACGTCATGTGACTAGAATCGGGATTGTTGCATATGCATTCACACTTGGCAGTCAAAAGCATCTCTGGTCATCCAGACTGAAATTTAAATTCTGTGTGGTGACACATTTAAATCAGCTCATATACAACAGCCAGTCATCTTTGCTGTCCCCATTTTTCTGTTCTGCTTTTAAAAAGTACAATTTAACGAAGTCAGTATTTACAAGAAGAGTATTTACATTAAGGATAATGATTCCCCTGTGTCATCGCCATCATGCGTTAAAACACTGTGTTGTAGTGAGACAGTGAAAAACAATGAAGCAAAGGTTAAGTTTAATAAACCTGGCACTTTATTTGAGCAAACTGGCTCATCAAAAGTGGGGTATTAAAATTAATAACATGTCAGGAAAACAGTAGTGATGTCTATATTAAGGGCAGCTGGTGGCCTGGTGGTTAGGAAGTTGCCCCTGTGATCAGAAAGTTGTGGGTTTGAATCATCACTGAGGTGCCCTTGAGCAAGGTACCGTCCCCACAGTGGCAGCCCACTTCTTCGCTTGGTGAATTTCACGCTGGTCACACTGTTTTTTGTTCACGCATGACTGTAAGGAGCCACTTTACTTTAAGCGTTGTTGGGTCGTCCTTTCCATAAGTAAAACTGTAGGCAGGCGCTGAGACAGTAGTGGGAGGGCTATTTGTTGTTGAATGTGGCTCAGTTGCAACTCAGACTGCATCTTAACTGCTATGAACAGTTGAATTTATATCCATTGTAAAATGTGTCTTGGGTGCATTTACTCTTTCATTTTTGTGTCCAGACATAATGCCGATATTTAAGACGCATGAAGTGAATGGGTTTAAACAGGGTCCAAAATGTGACGACTTCAAGGTCTTGCCATTCAAAATCTAAGAAATTCTAGTGTAGCAATAAGCTGTGAGAGGCTATGTGTAATTTACATTTTGCCATTGAAAAAACATTACGCCACACCTGATAGCAGCATATGTGTGACAACAGCTTTCAGATTTTCATGGAATTGTTGCCATAATGAGCGCATCATTAGTTAAAATCAAAGTTTAGCAGTGTTTATTGATTATTTAAGGTGGAAAAAGGTAGGAAGATGATCTGTTCTCTTTTAATCTTATTGCACATAACTTCAACCATGAGATTTCATCCCCTTTTTTTCATGGAACATCTGGTTTGCCATCTACCATAATAACACAATGTTCGAGTGACTTTCTCATTGTTAAGGAGCGTGAATGACTAAAGCTTTGTGTGGCTTATTGCTTTTATAAACCTATAACAAAACACATTATTACACCAATGTTCAATACATTTAAGTTATTTTTAATGAAAAGTTCACTGTTGTCCCACCAAACTCTGTATTTTATTTACTGGACTCAGTGGTTCCTAACCACCACAAGCATTTTCTTCATACACAGTGTAATAACTTGGATCTTTAATGTAGCATTTAGTCTTGCTGTCATATGTGGTGTATGTGTGTTTTGAATGTTGAACAATCATAAGTTAGAACGGCCACTCAACACTCCTTACTTCCTTGATGTCATTGTCTGCTTTATTTGCCTGTCTTGCTTTTGTGTGTCCTGTCCATGCCACACTATCACTTTTAAATGAAGCTGTTTCCTCCTCCTCACCAACATGACCTGTGTTTACTGTCTTCTCATAATTAGTTGCTTGTTATTACAATTGTTTCATTTAGATCTGCAGTGCCTATAGTTTTGTAGTTCTGATTCTGAAGTGAATTTTTGGATTTTTGATTAAATTTGATTAATCTTGAGAGTAATAGTAGTCATGTCCCAATCCACCTCACACTATTGGAGTAAGAGTAGCTGCTGACATAGTATGTTGCTACTAAATGTTTATTTAAACATAACACAGATTTCAGACCTGTGACTATGACCATTCGGTCAATGTAATCAATGGAAATACATCCAATCAAATTATAGATGGTACACAACCTTCTCAGGTAGTACTAATCCAGTTCTAGTATGGATTAATGCTGATTACATCTAATTGTTTGTCCTTTTTTTTATTTGTGGTGCTTTACTGATTGAGCATTCTCCTCTATCTCAGGGGTCACAGGGGATCTGGACTCTGCTATGATTGAGGTTTTGGCGAGCTGGATGCTGGAGCACCCGCTTCCTGAGGAACAGCAAACAGGAGAGGGTTTATTAGCAGGGGGTCTGATTGACACACCCTCATCTGATGGGCCAGAGACAGTACAGTGTCCAGAGTCTCCAGCTACACTTAGAGAACCCAATGAAAGGTAGGAGCACACTCATACATACACATACATGTGTACACACACACAAAGACCACATACACAATAGAGATTCAGGAATTTCAGTGGTTGGAGAGGGTCTGATATGAAAAACTGATACAGATTTTAAGGGACTAAAAATTATGCAATAAGAAAATTTGTTTAAACAGGTCATGCTGAATGATATGGCCAAGTCCAAGTCAAGTCTCAAGTTTTTGTGCTCGAGTCCCCCCCCTCCCCCCACCTTCTTCGGATCAAACAAAATTGGTGTCAAACGTTTGTGCTATGTTTGTGCTGGTTTGTGCTGCTAAAATTTTCGTTTGTGCTGCTTCTGTTTTAAAGATATTAATGGTCAACAGCCCCCCCACATTACCCAAATCAAACAAAATTGGTGTCAAACGTTTGTGCTGCGTTTGAGCAGATTTGTGCTGCAAAAATTTCGTTTGTGCCGCTATCATTTTAAAGATATTAATAAAAGTTTCTAGAGGTCATCTGAGGTCAACCAGCTCCTTTCCTTACTGTGAAAAAGTTGTGAAATATAAACCAGTAATGGATATTTTTTATCATGATCACACTTAAAAACTAGGTTTAAATATAGCAGTTAAAATAAACTATGCATTCTGTTGGAGAGAAAACTTTATTTGCTCGTAACAAAATACAAACTATCAGAACAATGTAGGCATATTTCCTGTTAGAAAAGATAAATACATGGAACTGTCTGAGCCTCTCAAGTCTAATACAATGATTGAAAAATAATAGCTATTTCCATGTTGTTTTAAGTAAAAGTACTCACACAATGGTTTGTCTCAACCTCTGGGTTGTGCCATTTTGTAAAAGAATAGCAGATATACTGACTTACACCTCTACAGACACTGGTGTGATTTTGATACTATTTCTGTATGTCAACATACATTTTGCTAGAGAACAGTATCATAACATGTCATTACATACCCAAAAGAATAGCATACCATAGCATAGCTTACCTTTATATGTTTCTTCAAATTTTCAACAATTCTTTGGGTTGAGGCAGGCATGGGATACACTGAAAACCCAAAGACTCATTCTTTGCTCCTTTGAACTCAAATAACTTTCTTAAATACAGCCGAGGTCTTCTTGAAATCAAGCCAGTCTACCGGCTCCTGCTGCTAATTGAGGCACGCTCTGCTATCATTGGAGCTCAGTGCTGGACTGGATTTCGGGCATAACGGGTATTTTCCCGGTGGGCAGATGGTAAGTTTGGGCCGGCGAGGAATCCAGTCAAATTGTAGAAATGTAGTGAAGTAAAAGTACAGATAATTGCCTCTAAATGTAATGGAGTAAAATAAAAAAAGTATGCAGTATGCAAGTAAAGTACAGATACGTAAAAAAATACTTAAGTACAGCAACGAAGTACAAATACTTCGTTACATTCCACCACTGCAAGAGGGTTACCACACGAGCCAACCAGAAACCTCTCTGCTCTTCTCTGTGTTCCTGCAGATACAGTTTGTAGACACTGGAATGCTGGTGTTCTGTGTGTAAGATGTTTAAATGTATTTCCTCTGTGAGGATTCAGAGTTTGTAGATTCAGATTTGCTCCTCTTTGTATTAGTGTCTGGAATCTCTGGAACAAAGCCTTTAAAAGTGTTAACAATCTCTGAACTGCTCATGTTACTGTAGACTCACAGTTCATTCACTTTCATCTACAGTTCGTTTAAGCTATTTGTTGTATTTTAGATGTGCTGCTTTGTGTATTAGTAATGAAGTTAAAGCCTTTTTTGGACAGGAAGCTGAAACCAACAGAGTGTATGTAGGCTTTCTGTGAATGGTATATGGCTTCTCTTGTGAACCACCACTCCACACCCACCTCCTCCAGCCCCCCAGACTGTAGCCTAAACAGATTTATTTTTTAACAGTTTTCTTAGCAAAATGATAAAGTAAAATATTATTGTCAATAAAAAGAATATTAGAAGCCATGTTGCCACTAAAAGTGTCTGCAAACAGTCTGGTAAAGCACAGGGACAAAAGATGTTTGATAAATTCTCTTAAATATATAATTATATATCTGAGCACCACTAGACTCTGGGAACAGAGATGCTAAAACCAGGGAACTCAGAGCCTTAAAGCTGTTTGTTGGAGTGAAAACAGACTGTGATGGAGGAGCTGGAGCTGGTACTGTTGGTGAAATTATTGTAAAAGACGCAAAAATAGATAATTTGGTTTCCATTGAAATTGCATGTTAAAGCTTTGTAGATGCTTCACAGAGGTCTGTACTTTTTATACGAGTTTTTACCTCTTCGTTTTCACTGACTTTTACTAACTGACTCCAATATGCTGTAACTTTCACTGAAGATGTCGTGTCTTTACAGAACTAAGGGCAAAGGTGGAATTGAGTGAACGTGATAGCAGTGAAAGTCTTCTCATGCAAATAATATTATTCAGTAAGAAGCATGAAGAAGCATCGTGCTGCCCCTTCAACACATATCTAACAGACACCAAGGCTTTATCACCAGTTGAAGAACAACTGAACCACAGGCTGACACAAAGTGGACAAGAAGTAAAAAAGTGCCTGCTCTTCTTCTTGAGCTCACAAAACCCTCTCTTGATTTCATGATTAAAAACTGAGGGAAACTGACATTATTCATGTCAACCCATTTTGAGATTTTGAGAATAAAATTATATTCGGATGAATTTATCAGTTCAGGTTTTATAAGATTTTTGAAAGACTGGTTAATATTGGGCTTGAATAACTAGTTATTTTTACATCATTTTAACAAGCAGATTCAAAAAAAAAAACTGCCAGACTGAACTCTCACACTTCATTTACTCTAACACTTCATCTACAGCAGTTACACCCGGAAGAAAGACTTGCCTTTGCTTTTTTATGTGTGGACAATATTCAAACCATTGAAAGAGGACCCTCTGCTGAACACCTACATAACCTGGTAATCTATTTTAACAGTGTCCAGTAACTAGAAGAGAACATTGTGTTGATAAAGTGATTCTTACCTCCTTCTTCTCGCCATGCAGGGAACCCTTTTGAAGACCAAAATGAGTGATACTCTAGAACCTTGCAGTGTACGGTTTCTTCTGATTGATTAAACATAGCTGCATTTGTTATTCAGGATTTAACTTTATCCCCCCATGTTGCATTCATGTTAGCAACTCATAACACACACATGTAAACCAATAAAATTAAAATTTCAAATAAAGAAACATAAATATGTTTGAATTATTTCAATCTAATCCAAATATATTGTTATATTATATGTGTGTTGTTATTGTTTCATGTTATGAGGATCTTTTGAGTTCTTGATGACAGAAGGATGGAGGATAGAATATACCAACCTGACTATACAGAGACCACTTACAGAGCAGTTACACCACTCCGACAGTAGAAACACAGAGGGGGTCTGAAAATGGGTGGTTAGCACACGCAGACCTCTGGGTAACAGATCAACTCAGGGGTTCTCTAGACTTACAGCTCTTCGCCTGGATAAAAATGTACAGTGTGAGATGATGTGCTTTCAGATACAACAATGTTTACATGTTTAATATTTACAATATTTAAATGGGGATTAGACCAAAACCTGGCAGCATCTCAAAGCAGACACTTTTTATTGCTCTCTAGAGACAGACAAGTGTAACTGAATCACTGAACATGATCTAACAGTGCCTGCTGCCCCAAGCTTTGCTTAGTTTGGTTCCCTTTGCTAAATAAAAGAGTGGGTAGTAGGGCTGCACAATTAATCGAATTTGAATCGTGATCACGATTTTGGCTGCCACGATTAAATAAGGATAATCGTCTGCAATATTAACATTTGAATAGCGGACTCTGCTGCATATCA
>JBBPCY010000023.1:14172515-14191219 GCA_037974405.1 Brachyalestes nurse | reverse complement strand
CCACACTGAACTCCTCCAGCCATGTCTTTATGGAGCTGCTTTGTGCACTGGGACACAGTCCTGCTGGAATAGAAAAGTGTGTCCCCAAACTGTGTCCACAAAGTTGGAAGCATGGCGTGGTCCAAAATGTCCTGCTATGCTAAAGCTTTAAAGACTGCCCTTCACGGGAAGTAAAGGGCCTAGTTGAAAATAACTGGTATGTAACTGGAAATTATAACAATAATAATAATAACAACAGTAACAATAATATCAACAACAACAGTAACAATAACAACAATAATAATCATAATCATCATTATAATCATAATATTATTATTAGTCAATATTGTCTATTTGCCTGCCTGTCCACTTGTTTTTTTCTTTTTACTGAACGTGGAAAATATATAAACAAGTAAAGAAACATACAAAGACACAATATTTTAGAGCACCTTACTATGCTCTAAAATATTGTGTCTTTGTATGTTTCTTTACAAAGACACATAGACAAAGACACAATATTTTAGAGCACCTTAGTATGCTGAAGCTTTAAGATTGCGTTACTGGCTGTTAAGGCCTGAAAAACAGGTGAGAAAAACACTTGAAAAACAGGTGTGCCCCAATGCTTTTGTCCACATAGTGTATCTTGTATCGTATACACTTCCATGACAAAAACCGTGCAATCGCAGAGCTAGACTCGACTCGTCTAGTTTGCAGAACTCCTCCAGCAGGTGGCGCTTCGGTTCTCCAAACCGGCCTTGAAACCTCACGGACGTTTAATACACGATATGGCCAAAAGTATTCGGACACACCTGTTTTTTAGGGTTTGAGCTAGACCTCTTAATGCTTCAGCAATCGTGATGTTTCAGCATTACAATCCATTTATTAAAGGTGACCTCACAAATGCTCTACAGAATGAATGAGCTCAACTTTCCACAGGAACTCCAAAATCATGTGGAAAGCCTTCCAAGAACAGTGGAAGCCGTCATAGCTGCAACGTGGAACCAGCTTCATATTAAAGTCTATGCATTTGAATGCAATGTATTTAAAGTCCCTGTTGGTGTAACTTAGTTGTCAGACGTCCCAATATTTTTGTCCATATAGTGTAGCTGGACGTGAGTAGGAGTGAACTGGTGCCTGCGGTGAAGGGGAGGGGAGGGGAGGAGGGGAGGAGGGGGGCATTCATATCCGCTGTAGTAGAAAGCGCTTCACTTGACAGATGTTTTCTCCTTGAGTCTGGCTGGCCGGAGGCTCCACGTCCAGCATAACGTCACCCACCTTCCCGTAAAGACACGAGGAGCTGAGCTGAACTCATTCACGTGAAAGGTTCCTTGCATTGCACTACTCTTTCAGCGACTGTGAGTGATTCCTCCTGACTCTCCTGCTTCCTTTTCTACAGTTCGTCTCATCTTGTAATGAAGGGTAAGCACTTCGCACCAGTATTTGAACTGCATTTGATATCTTTCCAGGCTTTGCATAACACTTTTGTCCTCTGCAGTCAACGGTGTTCTGCTCATCTGGGCATGCACCCTGGTGCAGGAATGGACTCTATGCCTTGCTGAAGGGGAAAACTCAGTACCAGCACAAAATGGTAAGTAGATAAAGACTGGAATGCACCTTTTTGTCGTCTGTTTTCTCTGTGCAAAGACATAATGACAGTGTTTAGAGCCTGTTCTGGTTTCCCATTTGCACCAGGGCACACACTATTGAGTTTATCTGCTCCTAAAGGTATGTGTGAGAAGTGAAGAGCGTGTCTAGGCTTGAGTTGGACGGCTTTCCATTAAGCTGTATCTTTGTCCCCTGTCATCTTAAGCTGCCTCACCACTTTTAAGTTTTACTAAACACTCTCTTGCATTGGAGCTTTATATGGGAGCTATTACATTTTTTGATTTAAAGTTTTTTGCAAGAGTTAGTGAATGAAATGAACAGGGGTTTCATGCTATTTTCTAAACCTCTTTATGTATACAGTATTTCTGTTTTCACACATTTAGTCCTTGGCAATTCTCAAGTTTGCATTTTTTCCCCTACATTCAGAATGAATACTATAAGTGCTGACTACTCCATGTGGTTGAATGGAAATATGCAGCATAATTAAATTAGGTTCAGCAGTCTGTAATGCAAAAAATCTTGAAGAGAACTTCTTAAAATGCACACAGCAGTAGCACAAATGTGATCTAGAAGGAATAATTAGGACTTTGTCATCTTTTCCCTGCTTCCAGACCAAATTCCTCAGAGTGTGGCTCAAGGCACAGATAGGTTTTTATCATTCTAATAAACAGAAATGCTAATACTTGCTGGTCATAGAGTGATCTGTATGTCACATTTGCTGCAGCTTCGCACCATGTTCTCTGTGCCAGTTGTTCTCATCCTTAGTCCTGGAGACACCCCCTGCCTTGCACATTTGGTTTTCCCTGCTCTTACATGTTCACTTCAGTCTAGGAACTTCTAGTTAATCAGTTGGTTTATTGGATCTGATGTGTTGGGGGAAAAAACAAAAATGTGCAGAGCAGTGGCACCTCCAGAACTAGGATTGAGAAACACTGTTCTATGCCCCTCTGTGTTCAAGCGAGGGTGGATGTCTTAGAACTGTGTAATAGGAACTGTTTAGAAGCGTTGGTGGGACTGGTTATCTCACATGTAAAGCATGCAACCACATTTCATTCAGAAGTTGTGCTATTCTGAGGTAATGTCAATCATTACAGCAGAAAAAGGAAGTCATGAAAGGCAGGCCTGAATGTCATGCATCAGGCCTGGTTCTCCATCCCTTATACAACAAATGACATGATGGGAAACTCAGTTGACAGTATTAGGAAGGCAATTTAAGGGTTTATGCACTAAGTACTTGATGCACACTTTTTTTTACATTGGATGTTTTGATGTGAAATGTGATGCGTTTGAATGCAGCTGCTTCTTTGGTTCATGCTGATTCCTGACTCATATAAAACATTCTTGTTTTCAGTGAATCCTTGTTGCTACTACCCATGCCAGCACTGGGGTGTTTGTGTGAGATATGGGCTGGATAGATATGAATGTGACTGCACTAGGACAGGATATTACGGGAGAAATTGCACTATTCGTAAGTGAGAACTTCCTAATTCCTTTTTTTCACTTGTTCACACTCTTTTTCTGATGGGTGTATCGTTTTAGGTGCTAACCGTGACTGTTGTCTGCAGGTGTTCGGCAACTAGACCAGTTAACAAAATAGTTTATTTAACAGAAGCTAAATGGAAGCCTATACTAGATTGTAATGCTGTTATTATAAAATATAATTGTCACTGGATTGTCTCAAAATCCTGTACCAAATGGGATTTCCAGATCAGTGCATGCTGACCTGCTTCTAATGTTTTAGCTCAAGAACGTATGGTTGTATGGTAGTGTGACTATTACCACTAACCTTTATTTAAATTTCATCAAGTTTAGGCCTGTGTTGGATAAGAGATAGATAAGATAAACCTTTATTAGTCCCACAAGTAGGAAATGTGCTTTGTCACAGCAGAAAGTGGACAGATAGAATAAAAAACGCCTCATTTTGGCCACCCATCCAATACTGTTTATTTTCTTTAATGCAGATTAACTAAACAGACTCTTTTCAAACAATTTAGATGTTTAATGTGCTGTACTTTATGGACCAAATTTCTGCAACAGGGTCTCAGACAAAACAAACAAATATAAAATAAATAAATAAATAAACAAGAAGAGGGAAACCACACACACGTGGTTTTCATTTCAAAAAGATTGCACATACCTGGCAGACCTCTCTGGGTTCCACACTGGTTCAGCCCTCAGTACCACTGTGCTGTGAGGAAGATGGTGAGATAAATGCAGGTTTAGGGTGAGCAAAGTTCCTGAAAGTTAGGTAGATTTTTGCTGATTGCTATGGAAAACCAGACCACAGCTGTCTTGGACTGAACCTATGAGTTAATACTTACAGCTGTTTGATCTGATTACAAGCTCATTACAGCATTTTATTTTTGCTTACTCAGGTTTCTCATTAATTTTTTGTCCCTTTAGTTATTTACTGTCAACCACAGTTTGGAGTACCTTTTCACTACCATTTTCTAGTGAAAATCAGTAGGTCCAGGTACGGTTTTCACTGGGATCTCACAATGACAGTTCTATGATGAGAATTAATATTAGCCATTTTGTATTTAGGCCCCGACCAGCATCATTATGAATACACTGTAAAAAGTTTAAGATAGAAAACCCTTTATTAGTCCCACAGGTGGAATATTTCCATTGTTACAGAGAATAAAACCCCAAACAACACAGAGAATAAAAAGCCGAACAACACAGTAGTGTATAATATAAAAGTACAACAGTATAATATAAAAGTACACTTGTTTGCTCACACAATTACAATACAATATTTCTCTGAGGACCCTCAGTTTTTGCAGATAAAGTAGTATAATATGAAAAGATATAGCCAAACATGACAATCTCAGTGGCTTCCAGTGGCAATCAGCATCCTGGTTATCAGTCATCATGGGCGTCACATAATAGCAATTACTGGCACTTACGGCAATTATTAATAGTAATAAAAATAGGATTCATTTATATACCATTTTCCTAAACCCAGTGACACTTCACAGGGGCAACACATAGACTAACAATAGTAAGAGTAACATTAAGACTGTAAAACTGTTTTTAATATAACACAACATAATAAAATACTTGCCTGAAACTCAAAACATGATTGTGGTGGGAATATCTTTGCGGCAGAAATAACGTGTAACAAAGAAAGGCCTCTGAAATGAACTGTAGATGCGAAACATGCGAAAACACATCCACTCACATCATTACAAAATTTCAGAGAAAACGTACTGACCACTTTTCCATCATACTTTGCAAAGAACAGCTATTTGATATGAAGTCCAACTTTATATTACGACCATTTTTATTGCACTATTTATCACAACACACTTCTTTTCAGTGGATGCATAAATCTCCATGTATCCTGTATCGCAATTACAACATGGATTCAAATGAGATGGAAAGAAGATGTGAAATTAGAACAGTTGTCCTCTATAGAAACAACAGCTAAGGAATTAAACTCTGTCGGCTTTCTAATAGTATTTCCAAAAGAATGTTTTGTGCTGAGCCAACCTTAAGCTTGTGTACACGGAACAGAACTGCAGCCAGGAAGTTAATAAGAAACAGGTTTGACCTTTTATAGTCTTTTTAAATGATTAATTTACAAGCCAGAAAAAGTATCGGTGGACTAGCATCTGGAATAAAAGTGGTAGATCTCCTGATAAGTGCAAGCAACAGAGTGAAGATATTTCCAGTTCCTAGAAAGAACATATTTAGCAGCGATTCTATGTATAGATAAAATGCAGATTAGTGAACACTTTAGTTAACTTTCATAAGGGGCTGCAAAAAAAAACACTAAAGGCTTCGTCCAGTCCTTACCAAACTTAACACACAAGTAATGAGGGGCCTCATTATGATGGTGTTAATGGATTTTGGCCAATGGGCTGCATGAAACACAATTTATCTGATGCTCCCCAGACATGATTGTTTTGTGCAATGTGTTGTCAGTATAAAAAATATTGCTAAATTTGCGTCTCTGACAGGTGAAATAACATATTTTCTTCGAAACTCATGAACATCCAGGCCGATGTTTTAAACACATTTGTTTTTTTATATTAACCCATTTTACTCCTTTATGCCATAATACCGTACACACATACGTTGACATGCTTTCATTTTGTATTATGATTTCAGTTACAGCTGTAATATTATCCATGCAGTATAAAACAAACCATGTCTGTAACGAGGTTTGTTTTATAGAATTGAAAACAATTATTCCAGACTTCTGAGTGTTAGTGTATTTGATATGAAAATGAATAGCCACTTTATACTGACTCTTAAAAAAAAGAGAATCTATAAGGCTTATATTTGATATTGGATGTGATCTTGTGAACTCCTAAATGTGTTTCAGTTTCCATTGTTTGCAAAATAAAATACAAGCATGCTCACTGTCACTTAAACAGTCTTTTAATCTGTGTTCTTCTCTTGTCTCCCTCATAGCTGAGTTCTGGACCAGTGTGTATGAGTTCTTGAGGCCCAGTCCTAATTTCATCCACTACATTCTGACTCACTTCCACTGGCTATGGAACATCATTAACCAAACATTCCTGAGAGACTGGCTAATGCGCAAGGTTCTGACAGGTCAGTAGTCCAAGAAAAAAAAATACATTAATTGTTCTTATTTCCTCTGGGATCAACAAAGTATGAACAAAAATGATTACTGTATTGCCTGTATCAGTTACAGTAAATTTGATCATTTTGTCAAGCCACCTTAGACAGATCTGTTCGGTAGATAACAAATGACAACAGTAGGTTAAGAACCTACTTTCACAATTACTTCATATTAGTCGTATTAATACTTTCGTTACGCACTAAGAAGATTTTTTTCAGTCATTTCAATAATATTCACAGGACTAGTACTTTACAATTCATTCTATGAAGTCCTGTAGATCATGTCTGTAACAAGGTTTGTTTTATATTATTTGCAAACAGTTATTCCAGACTTTTAAGTGTATTTGATATAAAATCCATAGATGAAAGCTACTTTATCCTAAGCTTCTTGATGACTCCATAATGAGTAACATACAGTTAGAAATTTTGTCTGATTAGCTACTTTCTTATAAAACCAAATTCTTTTGATAAAGCTTCGCGACCACATGAAGGCACATCTAGCGCTGCACTTTCTCACGCTGGCCCCGAGTGTAGAATAGTAGCTTTTCCTGTGATATAAACATGAGTCTGTATACACCATCAAACATCCCTCACAATCTGCAGACAGTTTCTTCACAGCTGACAGACATCAGTCCAAGCTTCAGCACAGCGTCCAAGATAAATATTTGCAAAGAGCGCATTGGTTCGGAATTTAGTTATCATCTCTTGTCCTACTAAATCACTTTGTGTAAATCATAATTTTGTATGCTCTGTGTATTTACATGGACCCACATCTGGAATTTGCATGAGATGTAAAAGCTCAGTCAGGGATCACTGCAGCGAACTCTTCTTTTCATGTAATGCAGTTTCTAAATCAGCAAGGTAGGGATGGGAGGCAGTTTTGAAAAATGGATAAATTGGGACAAAGTTATTGGTAATTATCAATACTTTAAAGTTTTAAATTAGTAGTTAAAACCAGAGCTATTTTACAGTATAATTCAATAAAACATGTTCATGCCAGAGGATAACAAAGGCCTTTTCACTCTGAGTTTGCAGACCAAAGAAAATAGTTCACACACAGTTCACCAACTTCACAGAAAAGGGTGAGGGGATCACTTTTCACAGGCATATAGCTTCAATGTGGTCACACACACACACATACACAGGCCACATTCATAGACAAATAGCACCAAATGTGGCACAGACATATGTGTGGCCTTACACACACAAATACATGCACACACACACACACACATATGTATATACTGTGTGTGTGTGTGTGTATATATATATATATGTAGATATACAGTAAACCAAGAGCACCCACATATAGTGAAAAACCATGATGTTGTGATGTGATAAAAAAAGCCTAAAATGCCTATTTTCATAGTGTAAACCCTAAATATGCCCCCAAACATGCTCCCAAAACACTTTTATTGCATTTTAAACTCACCTTAATACATTACCCTTAAAGACAATGTAAAGGTAAACCCGTATCCGTACTGTACAGTTTACACTGAACTCCTGCAGTGCTAAAATACCGATGTTATCCCTGTGTAGACTGCACTGTAATTCATGCACGGACGTTTTCTTTGGAATGCGCTGTTGTTTTCTTTGGCATAAGCAGGTAAATACAGTAAAAAATGTAATAATAATAATAATAAAAATACAGGGCTTTAATAAGAACAAAGTTGAAAACACAAGAACTCTCGAGACGCTCCATGGGGGAAAATCTGCGACTGCTGATATGTATATATATATATATATTTGTGTGCGTGCATGTGTGTGTGTGTTAGATTGATACAAGTTGCACCTGTGGTTGTATCACACATCAAAGCTTTTACTGATGAGACTTTTTTAAACATACACATTAACACCAGTGCTGTGTTCTTGGTTTCAGCTTTGAGTCACTGACTAACTGTTTTTTAGGGGCTGTCCTTTTTAGCAGCATCTCTTTGACGTTGATGCTGTTACCACTTCAAAGGATGCTTTTTCTTCTTCGTCATCTACTTTATGCAAGAATATATATTAAAATACCACTAAATCTTCAATGCCTTAAAAATTACATCCATTTTTTTTCATCCATAAAATCACATCAGTGTTAGCAGACCTAAAACCATCTAAAATGATACAAACATTACGAATGAGTTTGTAATGGCATTTTCCTTATTCAGCCTGACATAATCGCTGCTGTGAGCAAACGAAACAAAACCAAGAGCCAAGGAGCGTAGAGCAGTAAAAGGGGGAAAAAAGGATAGTTTACATTTCACGACCATCATCTATTTTTATTGCTAAATCAAAAAGTGCTACCAGCACCGCTTATCATATCAGATTTTAAAAGCGGCCTTTATCTGTCAAGCCTGAAAATTCTAAGATATGCACAGGAATATGTACGTGCTTATACAGGCCTTTTTTTACACAAATTCTGAGTTTGCAGGCCAAAGTTTGCAGACCTTATACATGCTTGTTTGCTCAGAAGCTGCTACACCACATGCAACAAAAACTCGTATTTCGGTAGTACACAGGAAGCAAAACTGTTAATACAGCTTAATGTGCATAATGTGGACCTGCATAGTGGTGTTCTTATGGTTATAAGTGTGGTGTGTTACTTTCCATGTGAGGCAATTGCTCAAAAAAACCATTCCAAACTTCTTATTTATTCTTTCAAACCTATAGCAGGTTACTTTACTCATTACTTGCTGGAAAAGTGATCTCACTACTCAATACCTTACTTCTACATTATTTTAGTCCCACCATTGACTGCTGGGATGGGCTCCAGCACTCCCACGATCATGGCAGCTCAGATAATGGATGAATGAATGTTTTTTCTGAACAGTTGTGGAATTTTTTTTCCTGTGTTCACGCTGCACTATTCATATTCACACACTAAAAACACATAAAGCACACACAGGCAGCCTGTACAGATTACCACCTTAAAATAATATACACAAATGTGTTTTAAGTGCAATTAAAAAAGGATATTGCTATTTTAAAAGCAGATGAGTAACTCAAGCAACAAATTGTACAGAATTTAAACAGTAACACATTACCATTATTAATTAGAGAGAAAAGTAATTACATTACTGTAAAACATTACTGTGCTGTATCATTCCCATCCTTGTTTGCTTGAATAGAATCTATTCCACTGGCTATATGCTGACACCCCAGTGATAGTGATTCTGTCTATTTAAGTGACGATTCCATCTATTTAGGTCATTATGCATTCATGCATTTGGCTGATACTCTTATCCAGAGTGATTTTTGTAAACGTGAATTCAAAGGGAGAGTATTGCCCAAGAACTCTTTTTGGTGTATCATAGTGTGCTTGACCAGGTGGGGAATTAAGCCCACGGGTCCTTGAAATCCTTGAAAGTTTGTGAATCTGAACAAATAAGTTCAACCCTTACAAAGTTTTTGAGAACAGGCAAAAAAAGACACTGTCCTTGAAAGTCCTTGAATATTTTTGGGGAATTGAAATTTCATGGATGATGACTGTTGTCAACGTGTTATTATTTTGCCCCCACAAGTTTGTTTAAAATTATGCCTATGCCGACTTTTAATTTGCGAAAGTTTGTTTGTTCTTCTTCTGTAGATTTTCGATACTACATTCTTGTTTCCTGTATGTAGTCACCGTAACGTGTGCAGAGCAAGCACACTATTGTTCTTCTTAAGCTTTATCGTTATTTTTATTCCGTTCACCTGTTTTTTGTCCTGCTACTCCTCCCAGGGCTTTCGAGATATCGGGACCGATTTGGAATAGCGTGCTTGTTCACAGCTTTTTGCTACATCTTGTTGTTTGTTCGTTATTCCCGTTTTTCCCATAGGGAATGAATAGAGCTCAAATTTCAGATCATCCTGCTCTCACACGCTTTGTTAGAAACCCACCAAACTGTGATACATCGGGCCAACTTCCCCGACACGCACTCGTCTTTTCCTTTTCTTTCGCCCATTCCTTTTTTCCCCCTTTCACTTCCATTCATTTGTAACCCCTTGAAATTAATGCAGTTTCAGAAGAAGAGTCTCCATACAGTGACCAAACCTAATGTTAACGCTACTGTTAATGTTAATGCTAATGCTAGTGCTAATGCTAAAGCTGTGTTCTGCATTTCAGCAAGCACACTTTGCATTTTCTCCAGTCTAGTTAACTATTGTTCTTCTTAAGTTTTATTATCGTCTTTATTTTTATTCAGTTCATGAAAAGGCAGTTGCTATGGTTTAGGAGATGGTTGCTATGGAATTTCTAGGATGTTTCTTGGCGGCAGGCCCATTTAAACATTTCTTCAGGCCACAACTATGAGACTCGGTAGTCAACCTCAGGCCTCATCAAGATGAAGGGGGACAAGAAGGGTCAGATGACTGCTGCATTTGAGCAAGCACACTTTGCATTTTCTCTGCGGAAATGCAGTCTAGTTTCAACTAAAAGTCCATAAAACAGTAATGTACATCCTTAATGTATGTAGCGTGCACATATCCATGCATTGTGGATATGAATGTAGGCTATGAATATTATTGACATTAATGTGGGCTATACATTCAGTTCACTTTCTTGCATTGATTTTGTCCCAACAACTACTATGCCACCCTTATTGCATTTACATCTAAAATTGTTTATTGATAACATATTCAGCGATAGCAGTAGGTCAATGCCGCCGCGTGTGGTCTTTGAATTTGAGGATACTGGTCCTGGAAAGTCCTTGAAAGGTCCTTGAATTTGATGTTAACCAAGGTGTGGGAACCCTGAGTTCTGCAGTAGCAGCCTGTGTAGTTGCTTACATTGCAACATAGAATGTAGAGAAAAGTTAACTGCTAGATTATGTTGTTTCTTAACACTGTTCTTCAGTCAACTACATAATTATTGGCACATTTGTTAAAGATGAGTTTAATGTCTGAAGGTCATCTTTTTGTGTTTTCTGATCTCCATTGTGTTGATGAATGGTTGGGGGAGTTTGGCCCTGCTGTCACTTCATATTTATACTCCTGTGAAATAGGAGTAGACAGTTCCTGAATACACAGGCTCTTAAAAAAACAATTCCAAAAATTTCTAATATTGCCAATAATTTCTTTTTTTTGCAACGATTGTTTAAAAAAAAAAAAAACATACTTGTTAATTACTTGTTGTTTTTTTTATATCAAGGATGAGATAGACCTACTTAACCATCTTTAGCGCAGGTGACAATTACACAGGTAACATCATCTTGCAGGTTATGTAGTAACTCAGCTGGTGACGTCATACGGTTCGGATGGCCACTCCCTGGCGCTGATGGAGACGGGTGAGGTGTTTAGCTGGGGTGACGGTGATTATGGGAAACTGGGGCATGGCAACACTGAGAGACAGAGACGGCCCAAACAGATCGAGGCTCTGCAGGGGGAGGAGGTGGTACAGGTGAGTGTGTCGTGGAGGTTTGAAGACCCCACTCTTTTCAGATAATGTGAAGGTGGAATAGCCATCCACTCCTTTGAGTCAGTGAGAATCTCCCCTCTCTATATATATTTTTTTATGACGGTGTTCTGTTTTTGAGTAATTAAACACTGTTAATATTGAAGTTTCCATTTAGACCGAAGTGGTGCTACTGACATTCATCCTAAATGGCACCATGCAGCCACCCTTCTCTGAATGCCCTTTAGCTTGTTACCTCTTGACATTTTGCAGTTCTTAATACAGAACCCTCCAACTATGTAATAATGATCTTTTAAAAAGAACACATCCTTTATATAAGGAATAGAACACTAAAACCAAAGCTTTTAATTATTTTAGTTAACTGAAATAAAAACTGAAGTAACAAGTAAAAATAAGAGCAATCATGAAAAAGTTGGAATACACCTGGTTATTCACATTTGTTGAATTTCCTAGTGAAAACACATACACATTATCTACAGGAAATAAACGTAACTTCTTTGCTAATTTTATTGACAATTTTTGTTTATTTGCTGAATTTTACAAGTTGCAGATGGAGAATTGTATCGTGGATGTATTCTTATTTACACTCAACAAAATGTAATTAGGCACAAAATTTCACATGACGTTATACAAGCAAAAAATACAATAAATTAAAAGTGCAACAGTGCTAGTCAGTTGTAAAACTAACAAGATAAAAGGTAAAGAAAATATAATTGAGACTCAATTAAAATGGCTATTAAAACTGTTTCAAAAAAATAACATTCTAATAGGAATTACAAAGGTTTTCTTAAAGCAGATGCTTTGATTTTTTTTCAACAGTTTATACGTAACATATTCCTAGACCTATGTTAGAGAACATCTTGGTTGTTGGTCAACATAAAAGAAGCTCTAAATTATTAAATTGGGGATTGGAGCTGGGGTGTTGGAGGTGATTATGATGATTAGAAGCTAACAAATCATTAATGCAATTCCAAACTACCACTTACATAACGAGGCTTAATTGTTCCACTCACAGTAGACTCAGCTTCGTCCCACCCACACTTATCCTGATATCTGAATCTTCACCTTCTGCGCAGCAAGTTCTGTTAGTGTGTTTGGAACACCATGTGCTTGCTTTTCTGAGTGTTTGACACAGTCATTGGATTGAAAACTGTTTTTGGAGCTTTTTTAGATGTTATTCAAGAGTTTTATTTTAAGCTGTTAACTGATAAATGTGTGTTTGCCACATATAGCCCATTTCCTTGAGAGTGTTTTTGCCTGCTTTGTTAAAAATAATATTTGCCCTAAGTCTGTGCTATATGTCTACCCTTCACAAAGCAACAGTCCGTGTTGGTCAGTATGTCGGTCTTTCAAGTAGGTGGTTCTTGGTCATGTATCAGAATCTTGTGAGACCCAAAGCTTCTGCTACTTCAGTTGTTTGAAAAGGCTACATGACACACAAGCCTTTAATCACACCTGACATTAACCTCTACATAAACATGTACAGGCTTATTCTAACAACTGTCAGCTGTAATAAAAGCTTCTGTTGTTAATTTAAGTGAAGGTTTACTTGAGCCAGTATTCTGTGAAAGTGTTAGAATAAGCCTTAGTAAATGTCAGTATGGATTTATGTCAGTTCCCTTATGAATGCTATCTGACGGTAAAGTGTTACCTGTGCACATTCTAAGGTTTTTCATTAATCTTTAAAGGCTCTCTCAAAACTGTTGTAGTTCATTATTAGGTTTTTGTCCATTGAAACAGAAGTTCATTTTAATTGAGAATCACAAATTAAAACAAGGTCTTGACACTTTATATTATCTCTCATTGTGCACACTCTTAAATGTGTCTCTTCCTTCCTGAAGTTGGCGTGTGGTTTTAAACACTCTGCCGTTGTCTCGGCCGATGGGAAACTCTTCACCTTCGGCAGTGGCGATTCTGGACGTCTAGGCCAAAGATCAACCGCCAACAAGATGGTGCCAGAGAGGGTCACGGCACTGGAGGGCTACCACATTGGACAGGCAAGAAACAGAATACACATGATATCTACTTAAAAACAGCCCTGCAAATATATTTCGTTTGTCACAATCATTGTGATTTTGCAATATCAGTCTTCCAAGGTCAGAATCATAATGCGATTAAACAATATATATTGTGACCCTGGTTTTAGTGCCCTTCTCTATGACTTAGACAGGGTTTGGAGCCTGTTCATTGATTTTTCTGACGCAGAACAATGTTTTGGTCCATCAGGATGAGAAAAAGTGATCACATTTGTTGACCGGAAAATGGCCCCCTCATGACCCCTTTGGCAGAGCTTTTGGAAAGTACATGAGGCTCCTTGTATCTGAGCTGCAGCTGCTAAGCAGTACTTTCTGCTCTGCTAGATGAAAGCTGGTTGCATGCCGTATGATTTAAGTGTTGCTTTGAGCATATACTACTGCTCAAAAGTTTGGGATGATTTTTCATGTTTGAATGAATTTTCAGATCTTTTCTTTAATGTTCAAAGTGTTCACAGGGGATAAGGTTCAAAGGGGGGGGGGATAAGGTAATTTAATGAAAATTGCTGAAAATTGTCTGTATTTATCTGGTTATAGTAATTTCCTGTTGTTATCTGCCTCGAGATTTGGGTGCCGCTCAAAGATGAGACATTCTGCATGAATTTTGATATAATTTCTTACTTGATGTAAAAGAGCTTTCTCTGAGATTTTGGATTTGTCTAAATCTAGCATTTCTTATTTTCACAGCCTCACACAAATCTTTGTAAAATGATGAGATTGTGGAATAATTTAATATTAGAATCGTTTTATACCTGCAGCTGCTACAAAATTGAGTTCGCAGTCAAAAGCAGTGATTCCAAACTTTTGAATTTGTGAGTGCAGAGAACCAGGGAAACCATTAGTTGTCCTTACATGTTACTTTATGTTTACTTTCTGATTTGATTCTATTCAGATTTTTCTTTGCTTTTGCTGTTTGTAGGTGTCGTGTGGAATTAACCACACTCTGGCACTGTCGTCAGATGGCATGACTCTCTGGGCATTTGGAGACGGAGATTATGGGAAACTTGGCATAGGGCCTTGTACGGTCAAGTGCTATCCCCAGGTACTAGAGAATGTGATATTAAAGCAATAATTCAATTCAAGACTCCTGATTTAGTGTTGTATGACTTATTTATATGAGTGTTTTTTCTGATTTGTTCTGATTGGTGAACTCTCCTGTCTGTCTGAATAATAGAAAGTGGAGATGCTCTGTAATAAAGGGATTAAGAAGGTACGCTGTGGAACTCACTTTTCAGTGGTGCTGGCCAAAGACGGACATGTCTACACATTTGGACAAGGTACGTCAAAGGAAAATTGGATTGCAGATTTTCCAAGAGTGGGACATGAAAGTGAAGCAACATCCTGCATTATCCTGGTTACAAAAAATAAAAAAAAAAACATATTTGGTGTCCTGTAATTACTACTTAAGAATTCAGTACCCAGTCCTAACTCACTCTCTTAGAAGAGAGAAAACAGCACAGAATTTTGATTGGATGCTCTCATCATAAAGTAAAAAGCCTTGAATAGGGGGTTAATTTGAATACTTCATGCATTATCAGTGCTTTAAAGGCAAGTATCCTGAAAAATAGCCTAATAGACTTGGGATAAAAGTGCTGTTTTGTTTGATCAGAGCGTCTTATAGGACTTCCTGACTCAATGCTGAAGAACCATAACCGGCCACAGATTGTGCCTGCTCTGGAGGGTATCTTCATTGAGGACATTGCTGTAGGCTGTGAACACATCCTTGCGCTCTCCAACACTGGAGACGTATACGCCTGGGGCTGCAACTGTGAGGCTCAGGTACAGTACCACATAAAGCACTCACACACACACAAAATCAGCTAAGCCTCTTGTGCGATCTGTATGCAGTAAATGAATGCCAAACATATTATTAACGTTATTATTAATGTGTAACATGCTTTATCTATTTGAAAAAAAAATCCCTTTCCCTTCTTTACTTCTGTCTTAACTTATGACCATGTGTTGTTTAGATATTGTCTGATAGGTGTTGTTTAGGAGTATGGAGCGTTTAGGTGTACCCGAGCGTGCAGTACCTTGGTTGAACAGTAGATGTTGATTTTAAGTCTAGCTTGTAGATTTAAGAAACAGACGTAGACTACAGGAGCACTGATGTACATCGCTCTGGATAAGAGCATCAGCTAAATGCCGTAAATGAAAATTATAGTAAGGCTTAAATTGCTTACGCTTAGTTTCTAAAAACTAAAAACATTCAGTGGGGAGTAACCACTGCTTCTGTTATTTAGTCTAGTACTGAGAGTAAATTTTTGCCTTTTCAGTGTGGATGGTGTGAGGGATGTCTGTGTGCCGTAATTTCTTTTGAGATCTTAGATCTGACTTAATGAGTAATAACAAAAACCGTCATGTGTGAATTGGTCAGTAGATTTATAGCCCTGTAAAAAAAAAAAAAAAGTGTTACTGATAGAAGTGTTGACCTGTTGGGTTCATAGCTGGGTCTGGGCCACTCCAGTCCAGTGAAGGAGCCCACACTGGTCACAGCATTACAGGGAAAAAGCATCAGACAGATTTCTGCTGGTCGATGCCACAGTGCTGCATGGACTACACCATCCTCGTCAACAAGGACTTCAGGTACACATGTATGCACAAACACTAAAACACAGGTTTATGTAAACATTTAACTGTACATAGTATTAAAATATGCGCGCACACACACACATTCTCATTTTGCTACCTTCTAACTGCTAACAAGATGCTTTTCACTTTTCACAAGAGAACACAGGAACGTTGTTTGTTTGTTTTCTTTTTTGTTGTAATGACAGCTGGTTGACCACTTATTCTTCTGTTACATAGCCATAACTTCCAGCCACATACTAGGCTTATGGCTTAAGTTTAATGTTAATTTTTGATTCATTAATTCATTGACCGAATTGCCTCCTTTTGTTTCTTGGACAACACATGTTGTGTGTATCACTAGTTGTTTCTTATTTTATGGAACAATGAAACATGAGAAGCTGTAGAAGTATCACCCCTGTACTACCATTAATGTTCGGTCTGTTGGAATAATTGTCATATGGCATAAAATGACTATACAGCACTATTGATTAAAAAAATGATGAATCAATTCAACTACAACTTTACATAATCAGTATCATCTATGACTAAATCTTTCTCAGTTGACTAATTGTGCAGCTCTTTTCTATATCACGTGAGCAGTCTCTGCAGGGCTACAGCTGGGTCTGCCTCAGACCATCCCCCCTCAGTACAACGCCTTGAAGGACTGCAGCCCTGAGGAGCTGGGCACACGTCTCAGAGTGCTGTACCACTTCTCTGATCTCATGTACAAGTCCTGGAGGCTGCTCAACCTGGACCCACGCAATCAGGTGTCAAACATCAGCTGTACTTCTAAACTTTATAGTGTTATATGCGTTATACCTCCATTTGTCCTCATTGTCTCTCTGATCACATGGGGTTCAGGGGTGACATTAACACCATATAGAGACATAATTAACATGGTAATTTAATAGATAATTTACTGTGCCACTGAGTACTTAAGCATTTAATATAGAAGCATGTTACAGTCCAAATGATTACAATGTGATACGTGTACTCTACTATCCTATAATAAGTAAGGAGCTTTGAAATGGAAATATAATAAAAAAAGTAAATAAAAAAGGAAGTAATGATAGTCTAATGATAGACCGAGGTATAGATGGTTTTATAATAACTGAGAATGCTTTTAGAATTAAGTTATAATAAAACTGACAGTCAGAAAAGTGGTTATCAAATACCTTTAGAATAGAATATCATGTGTTGTGTGATAAAATAATACCTTCCTCTCAGATAACAGACCTCTTTTTTCTTATTTTGCTCTTTATTTATACCTATTCTCTGTTCTTGCCAGGTTATATTCTCCGCTTTGATCTCGGTCGGATTCTAGTGCCTGTATTTGGAGTTGTTTGCTCTTGTTAAGTGCAACTCTTTGCCGTGTGCTGAATACTCGATCAGTGCTGGCCAGCAGCTGGGTGTAACCCTATTGCCCTTTGGCCTCTGTCCAGGTGCCTTCATCCCGGTACACTTCAGGCACAGCCGCCATAGTGCAGGGTCAACTCAGAGGACTGCTGTCTCCTAAAGTCAACACACTGCCCCTAGTGCGCTCCATTGGTCGCACCATGACCCAGGGCAAGACCTATGGGCCACAGATCACTGTTAAAAGAATCTCCACCAGGTAAGCTCTCTTTACGTGTCAGTCTAAAATAAAAAATAAAAAAAGTTCATATCAGGGCTGTTTGCTTGTTTGTTTGCCTTGATTGTATCATTCAAATTGTTTAACCTGTTCTTATTGTTTATTTTTATTTATATTATATTTCTATTTTTAAATTATTAATTTGTGGTCATAATAAGAGTTTTTTTTCATAGCAGTGTGTTCTGTTTGTTCTGCCTTTTTCATGTTTTAAATGTTTTGTTCTGTAGCCTTAAGCCAAAAATATTACACACATGCCAATGGACCTTGAGATTACAAAATATGTTGGTAAATCAATCATGACTCTTAAATGTTTACCCTCTGTACTTCCATTCACAGGGGGCGCTCAAGCAAGCCCATCTTTGTGCAAATTGCTAAGCAGGTGGTGAATCTGAACCCCCTGGAACTGCGGCTGCCCTCCAGGGCCTGGAAGGTGAAGTTGGTGGGGGAGGGGGCGGATGATGCAGGAGGCGTGTTTGATGACACCATCACCGAAATGTGCCAGGTCAGTCTGACCATTCATGGAAGTCACTGTAAATCACACATTATTGTAATGATAACTTGCAATTGGTTTAATATGCATAACCAAAAAATAAATGTAACTGAATTGGTATTTTAAATCACCATTTTTTTCAGTTCATATTCCTTTATTAATCTCTTGCCCTCTCACTTTCTTTCTCTCGCACTTCCTCGCTATCACTCCCTCTCCCTCTCTCTCTGTCTCGCTCTGTCTCACACACTTAGGAGTTGCAGTCTGGAGTGGTGGATCTACTCATTCACACACCCAACAGTTCTGCAGATGTGGGCAGTAATACAGACAGGTAGGTTCACAGTCAAAACACGCTGTTTCAGGGCTCTGTCCCTTTCATGCAAATAAGCTGTTGCTGGCCACGCCCCACCATCCCATGCTCCACCCACC
>JBBPCY010000023.1:14153927-14165358 GCA_037974405.1 Brachyalestes nurse | reverse complement strand
ATCTTATTTAATGAGGAAAAGTATAAAAACACTGCTGTAATCAACACTCTCCTCTCACAGTGAGACCAGTTGGATGAAAAAAACACGACTAGAAGTTCATTATTATTGCCAAGGTAATTATTGCCTTTTTGTTTGAGTGAGCAAGAGATTTGTTTTCTCTGAATTATTCAAGTTCTGTAAACACTTCATCATTTCTCTTTTGATTTATTGCCATTAAAAATTGTACTTTAAAGAACAATTTTTATTTTATTTATTTGGAAATTAGGATAAATATTATCAGCAGTTCTTAAACTAAGGCAAAGCTGTTCAGTTCAATACTTGCACCTATAAAACCTGAGGGGGCGGGGGGTCTAAAAAAAATTTATGGGTTATAGTCAGCAAACCTACTGGGTACCTATATTATACCTATATTATTGTAGTTTGCTTCTGCAGTGATTTATTTTATCCAAAATTAGGTGTACCTAATAAATTGGCAGCCGAGTGTAGCAAACTTAGTTCCTTCCTTTATTATGAATCGCTAGAGTGCAAAAGCAATTGGGTCAATTATGCCAATTTATACCAATTATACAGGTTGCATAATTGATAGTTGTGAATAGGTAGAGAGATTGCAGTGCACAGTTGCTAGCCTGGGGTAGTCCAGAAAGGCAGCCAGTCTGTCCGTTTGCGGCATGCGGAGTGATCTGATGAGAAGAGTGGCGTTTAGCTTTCCTCCCCGAGATGCTATCATTTTGATAAATTGCACACGGCAGCGGTCCAGTGAGAGCGAGGGAAAGTGATGGTGATAATCAGTATCCTTGACTTGCTCCAGTGAGTTATGGAGGGAGGTGAAGCCCTCGAATGATGACTGAGAGGGAAAGAGCCGAAGAGAGAAAGAGAGAGAGAGAGAGAGACGCATTCTCCAATCAGAGAACATCACAGAGAAGGCGATGTTTTTGTTATCCTGAGCACAGGGGGCGAGTCTGAAGAGCCACCGCCATTAAGTTTTTGCACTACTTAAAAATCTGTAAGGCGTGTATTGCTCTGGAAAATGTAAGGGATTCAAAATCATCAAATGAGCTCATGTAGTACAATATAGTCTTAGCTGAAAATTGGATTTATTAAAACTAATAATTTGAAAGCTATTAGGTAATGAACTGCTGAACAGTAAATCTTGAATAATGCATGCCTGCTATAACCATCAGGGCATTTGGCCCACCAGGTTTCAGATTACTGCAGAAACTTTTTGACTTAATTCATGCATTTTATAAATATTGCTGTCTGCCTAACTACACTGACCAGTAGGTACAAGCAAACAAAGAATCAAAGGCAGCTGCAGAACCATATTCTATTTTAGCTAGGGGTTGGGCTTGTAGGCCCATCCTATACATTTCAAGCAAGGCTAATTTTGGTACAGAAAGATCTCTTTAAATGTTCTAAATGAGGGGTTCCCCATCATTTTGCACCTTGCTGCCCACACATATATACATACAAATTTATTCGAGCAGACTGAAACTGAATTAAATGAAAAGTTAAGGGTCTACTGGTGCATAGTGGCTACTGGGTTTGAATGGACGTCTGTTGCATCTCATAAGAATGCCCATGAGGAATTTAAACCATAAGGGTTCTTTGGAAATGTTCGCTTTCTGGTTACTTGTGATTCTGATTTTGCAGGCCAATCATCATTAAATCTGACAGTTCAGTGAAATGTTGAAGAAGACAATGTAAAGAAATTAGTTACTTGACGAATATCTTTTAAAGTAGCCTAGACTCTGCTCTGGGATTTGCTGGTGTGTATTTGTTGATTAGGTTTATATTTAGGTCTGTAGCACAACAATCTAGGCTGCAGCCTGTGCAGTCAGCATTCATTAACACATTTCTGAGACCTGTTAGTTTTTCTGAGGAGGAACAATGGTCAACCTTATGAAGCATCTGTTTAGTCCATGGACCATGCGCGTTTCAGCAGGCTCACAGCTGCTCTGGGATCAGTCGAATCATCAGCTTTGTATGGTTTTAACGGCTCCATTCATCACCGCTGCAACGCACTGATTTAGAAAGGGCACCAGAGAATGCCACACTAAACATTCGCGCTGACTCAGAAATTGTAATGGAAAATAAACACAAAGAATTTAATGAGTTTTAAATCCTTCAAAGAGGATTTCACCTGAAAAAGGATAAACGCTTACACTGAGGCAGTAAATGCTTTTAATAAAGAAGGGAAGACAATACATTTGCCAGGTTACCATGCCCCGGTTAAGCCTAGATCTGGATGAATCCCCATTAGTAAAGCAGCTTAGTCTAGGACTAGGACTGATCCAGGAAACTGACACAATGAGTACCAAGTTCCAAGACAGGGACTAAACATGCTTACTGGAGCTTCTGATGCACTGATTGTTGTTTTCATGTATGACTTCATGACTCAAAGAAGCTCTGAGGCAATAAACAGTAGAGGATAAACTGAAAGGTATTAATGTTATGACTGATTAGTGTGAATGTATGCACCAAGCAGGCATTACATTGTTATGGGTGGGCAGTGGTTCCCCTCAGAGACATTAGAACAGTGTAAGAGAAATGGAGAACAGTGTTATTTCTAAGTTTACAGCATGCAAAATGTAAAAAGGTGCAAAAAGAATTCCCTGTGGCCATAACTTCACTGCTCTACACCGTTCATCTAACGAGAAAAGTTAATTACAGAACACCCTACTACACAAGAAGGTTTTTCTACCTAGACTTAAAAACTGAGACTGTTTCTGCATCTCGAACATTAACCAGAATATTATTCCAAAGCTGGGGGCTTTATATAAAAGACTCTCCCCTTCCTCTGTAGCTTTCTGAAGTCGGGGGACAAGTAGAATCCAGAATTTGGAAAATCCAGTGCATTTCGTAGTTTAGCAATATTTTGAAGATGAAGGACAGTTATTTTTTAAGTATTAACACCAATGTATTAAAGTACATTGAAGGATAGATCTGACTCAATAGTGATACTAAGATATTTTACAGAAGATACTGCCGGTTCACTTTCTTCTTTGGACCACTTTTGTTAGATACCGCCTACTGTATACCAAGAACTCCCAGCAAAATCTGTCATTTTGGAGATACTCTGACCCAGTCTACCCATCACAGCTTGGACTGGGACAAAATCACTCAGATCAGTACTCTAGTCCGTTTTCCTGCTTTCCTGCACAAATTACAAGAACTAACTGTTCACTTGCTGATTAATAAATCCCACATCTTGGCAGATACCACTTTAACAAGATAGTGTTCTTTACTTCAGTCTAAAGAAAAATAAGACTATACAAGAAAAAATGGATATGGGCCCTTTAAGAAGTAATTAAACTAAATTAAAATAAAAGATTGTCTTCTTGTAGATTTGTAAGCATGTTTCTTTTTCCAGGTAATCACAACGGAGTAAAACAACAAGTATTTTATTTATGGAATCCTCTGATTAAAAACACATTATTTGTAGTAATATGTATTTATTTATTTATTTTAAGTATTATTATTTATGGTAACAACGTCAAAGAATTTGTGTTATGTCTGCGTGAACATCATTTTTGTTGTGGTATACATAATTATTGTTATCAGAAAGCCTCTGTTGTTACAGCAATACTTAAAACACTGAGCTGGCAGGTGCAGTGGGTTGTGGCTGGAGCTCTTAGTGTGTCTGTCCATGTATCAGAGAGTTCATTCCCTGCAGTGGTGTACAGCTCGTTTTCCTGCAGAGGTGATTCAATGGCACTCTATCAGGCTGAGGTAGCTCCACTCTGCTTTACTGTACAATACACTTGCTCTGACACTCTGGCCTTCTGGCTGTGATTAGAAAACTCACCCCTTATGAATAATTCAGGAGCGAGGGAATTCAGAGCATGAGCGATGCTGCCATGCCATAATGCCATTCTTCTGGTGGCCTGTGGGGGGCAGTGTGGTGACTGGAGATGAGCTGCGGTTTACTGCGGTGCATTTCTCTGTTTGGATTTCTTCCTCCTAACGCAAGGCTAGGGGCCAAACATCCTAACCCCCACAATCCCAGCTCTGGTCCCTCTTAAAGGAATAGCTGGCTAGTGTGGCTAGCGATTAGTGGAAGTTAGAGACAACCATTATTTCATGGATTATCATTATTTCATGGCTACTTATTTAATTCTATTAGTGCAAACAAATCTGTTTCATAGGAGACACGTAAGGAAGTAGGAAAGGGGGAGATGCAGACTGTGAAATTGACCTGTGGGAAAAGCAGAAGGGCGACAGGAGAGAGAAATATTGGGACTGATGAGCTAAATATTGAAGCAGAGCTGATCACATATATCAATAGCTATGAATGGAGCAACAGGAAGCAGGATAGCTGCTTAGCCAGTGTGGTCACTTTTGACTTTTGATTCAACGGATGCAATGGATGAACAGAAAACCATCAATTCAGTTTTTAACTGCAGTTACTTACATGGCATTTAACTATAAGATACACTTTGATGATTGTGATGATTGCTATAATCTCACCCAGTCTCCTTTTCAAGCCTCTAAATTAACAAAGCCACCATTAAAATATGCACTCTGAGTCTGTTAATAAAAAACACAAACTGTAAATTAAGTCTTTCTGTTTTTTGGGCTTTTTTTTTTTTTTTACATTTTCTGGTTTCAGTGAAAAATGGAAAATTGGAAAGGCTTGGAGCCATTTTTAACTTTTATACACTGTTTCCAGTATTCCTTTTTTAGAAATGTACTGAAACTGTCACACTCTTTATTATTAGATTACTGAAATATAATGCTGGTTTAAGTCAAAGACCAAAGAACACGCGTTCCGGAAATGTAGTTTACAAGTTTTCCAATTTCTTAGTTTAATTTAATTTAAAAGCTTTGATCTGTGATGGGCTCCTTCCTCAGATGAATGACAGATGCTTCTCTGACCTCTCCTGACCCTGTGTTTCCCCTGTCAGAAAGCCTGATGTTGACAAATGGTTCTCTATCTTCCTGGCTGTATCCATAGCACTCCTTACCTCATATGCCCTGGGACTGGACTATACATGATGAGAAGATTAACTGATTAAAAAAAATGATTTTAATGAATGAGAAAAGTATTCCTATGCTTGTGTATATTGGCAAACATAACAGAGCTGCACTTTGAATAATGTATGAAATATTAGTATTTCTGTGTATTTTTTGTACTTCAAAATTCAAATGCACTGATTTAAATAATCAATCCTGTTAAAAGACCAAACTGCATTATTTAACCAAATGAAATGTATTTTCTTGGATCACATAGATGATATGATTCTAGAATATTATCTCTGTTAGAAAAGGCCTTGTCAACTAAAAAGAAAAGATAAACACTGGCTGCCACTTACTTTGTGCAAATATTACATGCCAAATGGTCCATTAGAAGCAAAGGAAAAGCTTTCACACATAATTCCATGCATTAACAGATGCTAACATCATTCTCCTATAAAGAGAATTATTCCATAATACATCATCGTGATCATAGAAATGAGGAATGGATTAAACAAATCTAAACTCTTAAGGAAGAATAGATATGTGTGGTAGAAGCTTGCATTCGATCTGAATGTAAGCTTCTACCACACATATCTATTCTTCCATTAGAGTTCAGATTTACATTTGTTTAATCCATTCCTCATATCTCTAATGGAAGAATAGATATGAGTGGTAGAAGCTTACATTCAGATCGAATGGTGAAATTTAAATTGTTCTCAGAATGTTATTCAAATTAAAAATATGTATATCTATACATCCATCTCCTCTGCACCATTCAATTTTCTTCATTCATGGGCAAAAAACCTTTCTTTCCAAGATTAGCCTTAATCATCCAGATCATTGAATTCAGCGGGAAATGAAACATTCCTGACTCCTCTCTCTAATTCAGACGTGGGGTACAAATGTGATAATTTAGTGATTAAGGCACTCTTTCATTAAATCCCAGTTGGGGACTATAGTAGAGAGTGTTTTATCTTAGTTTGCTGAATGTGAGATGCAATGTCGTTCTGGACTAATTATCTCCCACAGCGTCAAACTCAGTTCCACACTACAGTAGAGCGCACACTGCAGAAGGCTTTGAAATGTTGCACTAAGAAGAAATATTTGTGTGTGCGTGCATGTGTGTGTGTGTGTGTGCTAGTCAGCCATAAGATTAAAACCACCTACCTAACTTTGTGTAAGCCCACTTAAACTGTAAAACAGATCTGAACTGTCGAGGCATGGTCTATACAAGACATCTGAAGGTGTGCTGTGGTGTCTGCACCGAGACAACAGCCACAGATCGTTTAAGTCAAGTTGTGATGTAGGATCCATGAATCAAACTAGTTTGTCCAGGACATCCTACAGATGCTCGATCACACTGAGATATGTGAAGAATGTGGAGACCAAGTCAACAGATGTTAGACTACTTATTCAAGATGAAGCTCAAAGTGCCTCTGTTCATCTTGACTAACTGTCTTTCATTTTGCTTGCTTATTTAAAAAAACCTTATCCCCATCCCTTCCCTACTTCTGTCTTAACTTCTGACTTTTCTTTGTCATGTGTTTAGGAGTACGGAGCGTTTAGGTGTACCAAGCTTGCAGTAACTTGGTTGAACAGTAGACATTGATTTTATGTTTAGCTTGCAGGTTTAAGAAACAGATGTAGACTACAGGAGCACTGATGTATGTCGCTCTGGATAAGAGTGTCAGCTAAATGCCGTAAATGCGGCAAACTGTCTCACTGTCTCACCAGATAAATCTGACTTTGCGTTTTCTGACTCACTCTCCAAAGCTTGTTTTCCAGTGTGTAGCACAAGCATGTGCGTTTGTTTACAGCTGTGAAATGAGGCGTGTTCTCACCGCCACCTGTTGCACAATGAACCAATCACGCCACTGCTATTCAGGTATTCAGATTTGTGTTTTACATCTGAATGGCTGAGAACATGGCTGCGGGACAGAAAATCACAAGAGGCTTCAAGGTTTCTAGTGGTGTTACTTATGTTTCTAGGATGAAAACTGATGATTGTTGATTGTTGATGATTGTTGATTGTTTTGGAACAGTCAAAAAGTCCCATATATGGGACCACTGACCTCAGAGGGTTATAATGCTGAAAGAGAAAACTGCTGTTAGAAAATACTGTTCCCATAAAAGGGTGTAAAAGAGAGGTAACATTAAAAACATTGACAGGTGAAGTGGATAACACTGATTATTCCATTACCATGGCAAATGTCAAGGAATTTGCTATGTTAGGCAGTTGATGTGTAGGAAGCACGTAAAATTGTCAAGTGTAAGAATCTGAATGACTTTGACAAGGACCAAATTGTCTATCACAGCTTGCCACCTATTGGGTTGTGTAGCCAGTCAGAGTGCCCATACTGACCCCTGTTTAGTCATAAAATACTTACAATGGACACATCAGAACTGGGCCATGGAGCAATGGAAGAAGTTACCCCCGGCTGAAGAATAATGTTTTTGTGGTGAGAGGAACAGTTTTTAGAACTATGTATTTATTAGAACTATGTATTAATTACTGTGACTGGTGGGAGTATATAAGTCCCCTTGTCACTGCTCACATCGTGTGTACCGCCTCCTGACATGCGTACTGTCCCTTCATCCTGTGATGCGGCTTCCTGGGTTTCTGGTGAGCTCCTTGTGTGTTGCACGCCAACTCTTCTCAGGACATTGATAGAAGAATAGACAAATATATTGGATATTACGTGTGAGCTTGCATGCTTGTTCTTCTCTTAGAATATCTTGACCTGCACCGAGTAGCTGCGTGTGGCTTCAGTGTAACAGTATCGAGTGGCTGCACGTGTTTCCCGAGTTCTGGTAAGCTCCTCGCGCACTGCACGCCAACTCTGTTTTCTTCTTTGGGAGTTTTCTTATCTGCTGATGTTCCTTTTTTTAGGATATCTTGCATTTTCCAAACTATACCGAGTGGCTGCATGTGTTTTTCAGTGTAGAACTGCATTGAGTGGCTGCATGAGTTTCTCGAGTCTGGTGGCTGTGATCCAGCGTGGAGATCTGGGCCAAGGGAGCCTAAAGTGACTGGCTGAAGTTGGCTTCCTCCAAGTGCTGCTGTCTTGCTCTGTTTTGTTTTGTTTGTGTTTTTGTATATTTATTTTCTTTTTTTTATTATTCTTTTTGCTTTGCTTGTATTTTTTTTTGTTAAGATATTTGTACTAATTGTTTCTTTTATTTTAAGTGGTTTTCTTGAATTGCTGGGAGTGAATAGTTCCCAACCTCTCTTTTGGTGGGAATAAGAGTGGGGGTGGTATTTGTGGTCACCGTGTGCGTGTGTGCACGTGAGGGTGATTTGGATTGCGGAGTGTACCCCAGTTTATTGGTTTTTTTACTTGTTGCTTGTTTAATGTGTGTCTTGTCGTGGAGATCTTTTTAATATATTTTAACTTATTGAATAAAAGGATGACGAAGGAGTCACGTCCCAACTCCAGTGTTTTCGAACTTGCGTCCTTGTGCTTGAAGTAAGGGTAACATCTAGCACTTAACTAATTCTCTGGGCGAAATTCCCAGAGTGGCGTAGTCAGGCTATATTTTGTCTTTGTGTTTCCAAACCCTTTTTTTGGCTGCTTTGTGTGGTCCAAAGAGGTAAATGAACCTCAGTAGTCCCAAGTAAACGTAGTTATGCCACAATAGTAAAAGTATAAAGTCATTTTAAGTTCTTTCTTTAGGAATGAGTATGCAGCCTTTTGAGCTTCTCCATCCACCAGAACATCAGCTTTTAGCTCCACCTTCAGTCAGCAGATGGAGACCTTCACTGAACACTTACTTTCCCAAACAGGAATGGCAACACTTCTAAGTATATGGAATTCAAGTTAATGCTACAGGCTTTAGTTCACCTCAGTATGAACATTCCTGTTCTTTTAAATTAATTATTTTTGTTTTTAAATGTTAATGTAAAGACTAGGGGGCCTATACTACGAAGCACATTTAACTCAGTCTGACTTAACTCATCGTGGTTGTCCCCGGTGGCGTTAATCGATACTACAAAGTGCAATAAGACATTGATTAGTTGGATCAGCATTAACTTATCACGGTCTGAACTCGGGGTGCGATCAATCGTGTAAGTCACCGTTTCAAATCAAGGCGCGCTCACTGTATTTCACAGAGGAAGAATGGATGATCATCATGCAGGACTACGAGGAGCACAAATCAGTGCTGCAGTGCAAGTCCATCACCACAGCAGCTAATAAAAAATTGTAATATAGAGCTATAACGGTGTGTCACATGTCAGATGTGGGCCTTTTAATACCACCGAAAGTGCAGTTACAGGGAGGTTATTTCAGATGCAATAGCAGTGGGGGCGTTTTTGGCTGCAAAGAAAGATGTAATATAGAAACATAATTTCAAGTGGTAGGCTCATGTATTAAAAGTTAATATTTCTATTTTTTATGAGAGATGTAGTGTGCCTAGGCTCCAGTTAATATCTTGTTTCTGTGTTTTACTATCAATAAGAAAAAGGTTGTTGTAAAGGCGACAGGTGGAGGGCCTCCTGAAACCATGCTGATGTGACGTGATGTCACATGCACACGTTAGGTGATACGCCAAGGTCACAGGAAATGAGTGTGTCACATGGTATATAAGCAGTGAATTGGTTGTTTCCCATTGCTCAGTCTTTAAGTTCTACTCGCCCTCCTTGCTGTTCATCCCAACGAGGATGCCGTTCTCTCCCAACGAGGTCCAGACCACAAGCTGCTTCCATGCAGCTTTTTCTCCAGAAAATCCACTCCCACTCAGCAGCGATATGGAGTAGGGGACCATGAGCTGCTGGCCATCAAGTGGGCTCTGGAAGAATGGCGTCACTGGCTTCAGGGCAGGCCTTGGAGCCTCCAGCAGGAACCGCCTGGACACCTCTTCGTGCCTACAGGACTCTGCTCTGAAGCTCTCCAGTGGGCTCACTTCTCTGCTGTCGCTGGCCATCCTGGAGTTGGCTGGATCCTCTCTCCTTTAGCTTGCCTTCTGGTGGCCAAGGATGGCTTCAGATGTGAGTGAGTTTGTCCAGGCATGCGCAGTCTGTGCCTGGGTGAAGACGGTCAGTACTCCTTCCACCGGTGAGTTGCAGCCCCTCCCAGTTCCTCAGCGCCTGTGGTCACACATCGTGTTGGATTTTGTCACCAGGCTGCCGGAGTCAGATGGATAATACACCATTTTGACCATTGTGGATCGTTTCTCCAAGGCCGTGCACCTGGTGGCACAACAAGGGCTCCCCACTGCCGAAACCACAGCAGAATTAATTCTGGAACATGTAATCCGTTTGCATGGGTTCCCCAAGGACATCGTTTCGGACAGAGGGCCCCAGTTCACAGCCAGGTTCTGGAAGGCCTTCTGCCGTCAGATCAAGGTCTCCTGCAGCCTTTCCTCTGGATATCACCCCCAGATCAACGGTCAGACGGAGCAGACCAACCAACAGCTGGAGTGCTTCCTGAGATGTTTTGTGGCAGATCGTCAGCGCTCCTGGGCCCACTACCTCATCTGGGCTGAGCTCTCCCACAATCTTCTGACCTCCTCTGCTACAGGTCCTTTTGAGGTATGCTATGGTTTCCAGCCTCCGATGTTTGACCATCAAGAATCAGAGGCATCCGCGGCTGTGGCATCAGGCTCGGAATGCCATCTAGAGGGCCAATACCAGATATATACTACAGCATCGTCGCTGACACCCGCCAGGACGGTTGTACTACATAGGTGACAGGGTCTGGCTGTCCACAAAAAAACTTCACCTTCACACGGAATCCAAGAAATGTTCACCCCGTTTTATTGGAGCGTACCACATCACTCACCGGATTTACTCTGTCACCTTCCGGTTCCAGCTGCCTGCCTCTCTCCGGGTTCATCCTGTGTTCCACTCCTCTCACTTCAAGCTTGTAGACTGTAGACTGGGAGGGCTACGGCTGAAAGAACTGTCTTGGGTTCCCAGGCCGTTCATGCTGGATCCAACCCTTATACAGGACTACCATCGTAGGGTGTCCTCCCAGCTTGGGCCATCTGGTGCCGGTCCTGGAGGGGGGTGTACTGTCACATGCACACGTCAGGTGACACGCCAAGGTCACAGGAAATGAGCGTGTCACATGGTATATAAGCAGTGAATTGTTTTTTTCCCGTTGCTCAGTCATTAAGTTCTACTCACCCACCTTGCTGTTTGTCCCCCTGGATTCATGTGAGTACTCACTGTGTGTGCATGAGTGTGAATGTGGATTCCGGTGGGAATCTAACTCTGAGCGTTCACAGAGCAACGTGCGTGATTCAACCAGCCCTCTTGCTTCTGTCTGTGCTTGGGCTCTTCCTTCATGCTTCACGGGCGAACACTGCTGATCAGGTACATTCGTGTTCACTTCTACATCCCTGGGACATGTGACAAATGTACTTCTTTGATTTTCAGGAGGATGTGGGTGATAAAACACTACTGATTCTCCTTTTTTGTCTATGTAAGCTGGAGCAGACGATATGCACAGTCTGTACAAGCGCATGCTTGAGC
>JBBPCY010000023.1:14130074-14153827 GCA_037974405.1 Brachyalestes nurse | reverse complement strand
GGAAACAATTTTTTTCCGCAAGGCCTTCAGACTTCTAAACCACAAGTGGCAGGCATCCAGCTTAGGTTTCTTTATTCTCTGACAAACACAAACTCTAATACAAACAAAACCTGGCTCGGTGGTCGATCTTCACACTGAACTTAAAGTGACTTTCCCACAAGCACAAACAGGTGAAATGCAACGGTGAACCCATGCCTGAATCTGATCCCGCTTGTGAAATCCAAACCAGTGGAAGAGGTCACTTAGAAATATTTATCTAGATAGTACAGGAACAAAAATCTTGTTTGAATTCCAGCAAATATTGTCAGGGAATATGGTGTGATCAGTACTTATGAGCCTCTATGTCAGTGGTTCCCAAACTTTCTCTGCAGGGCCCCCCTTTACTAGTTTGGAACATTAATGAGCCCCCCCATTCAAACTACACAGGTTCTGATTCAAACTTTATTTGAAATACAGCTCCCTTTTCTAATTAAGCAAAATAAGTGGTGCAATTTCACCACTGTGGGAGAAATAAAGAGCATACTGAGGTTATAAACAAGAATAAACAACTGTCTCCAAAAAAATGGCTGGGAAAATTAACCTGTTCCCAGTCAGAAAAAAACTTTAAAGAGGATCATCTCAAGTCTCACACTTGAATTTGCAGCTGATGAAAAGTCAGCCTCTGCTGGAGGTTTGGCTGGGTGCACAAACTAGTCCATGTTTTTGCTAGCAGTGCTTGAGTGTGTCACAGTTCCCGCCTGTGATCACCAGGGGTCGCCATGAGACCAGGAATTATCTATAGACTACTCTCTCACCTGATTCTCATTACCTTGTTGATTCCCCTTCTCACCTGCACTGTATTCACCTCTTGATCACCTGGTTCCCCATTGGTCCTCAGTCATGTTTCCCCTGTAATTATAGTTGTCTCTCTCCTTAGTTCATCGTGCCAGCATACCCTCACATTAGCCTTCTCTGTGTTCCTGTCCCTTTCCCAAGTTCAGTTATTTACTCCAATATCTATCCTTTGTTTGTTCCTTATTGTGCACTTGTAATTAAAGCCTTACATTTTCTACGATGGACATCTACGCTTGTGTCTCTCCACCTCGCCTCAGACAGGACACAGCCGTGACAGAGTGGAGCCTAGGCTATCCCATTGGTGCGCCCCTCTGCAATACCTCTGCACCCCGCCTAGGGGGCACGCCCCCCAGTTTGGGAACCACTGCTCTATGTTGAGTTCATTTTGTGTTCTATGTGTTCACACAATATCAGTATTCATCTTGTGTTAGCAAGTGTCTGAACAATTATAGACCTTTCTTTGCTTTGTCTGAACAGATTTCTTCGTAAATGTATAATGCAACTTGCAGTGTTAGCAGTATGATACACGTGAAATTTAATATAGAAAAATATCAAAAAGCAAAGATTCAGTTTTAATATAATATAAAATACAAAGGTCTGCCCTTCAAAATGGGAAAAATGTAAATCAATGTTTTTAATCTGATCACAACTCGATTGAAAACTGTGTTTACTTAATTAGAATATACTCAACAGCAGGTGCAAAATAGTGAACAGCTGTATCCTAGCAACTTTAATGTATCTGGTATAATGGAGATAGTATACTGGCTCTATTGTACTATTTTAAAAGGTTATTTTTTTATTCAACAATTTTTGTACATTTCGGACTTGACGAAGAGGCCACCGAAAACCCCAGTAAGCCACACATTTTTCAACAACATACATATCATTATACAATATACTATTTTCTAAAAAGGTGTTATTTTCTGTTTCAGTGATAGGTATTCGTTCGTTCTACTTTCTTCTAGGGTTACGAGGAGATCCTTACGCTTCACTGGCAGCGTCGGTAGAAATGGAAGTGGTAGTCAGTAAAAAGCAGTTCCACATAATTGGGATCTGTGGTACAGTCAGCTTGACCCTGAGGAACAGAAATAGTAAAGGCTTCAGAAAATAGCATTTTCATCATTATCAACTTTCAGTATAGTCTACACCCAGGAGCATATTCCAGAAGGCATTATTCAGTAACTACTATGCAGATCAATCAGAGATTACTTTTATATATCTAGGACAAGAGTTAGCGTAAATGTGTACCTATTGTATGGGGCAACTTTTACTGAGAACTGTTTAAATCCTGTGTTTGCTTCAGTCACATTGTAATTAAAGAATAGGTATCAGAAAAATAGCATCCCTGCATGTGTGTCCTCAACTTTGACCAGTCAGAAAGATGACAAAGACATCAATCATATCAGTCTTGAAGGCAGTTACAAAAACAGCCATTTCTAAGGAACAAAAGGATGCTGGGAAATGTGAAAATTATTTATATTACATGAAAAAACACAAATGTTTTAAGTGGACCTCAGGGGAATAAATTTAGTCTGAATTCAAGAAATGTAGTGTGGCTCACATACAGACCTGCAAAGTGCAAATACTTTATATACTGAACCTAGGCCTACATGAACAGACTGAAAATCAAGTTTAGGGAAATTGCAGAAGGTGCCCTTACTGCTACAGATGCACGGAAGTGGTAAGATGATCGATAATGTCGAGCAACTGGAAGTGGCCACTCATGTACATATCCCTGTAAAACAGATCAAGTTACACACAATGATTTTAAGTGCTATTTTCTTTGTATGTACTTTTATTACAAATACCGCTACAAAATAGTGAGGACAGGTACTGATGTTGGATGATTAGTTCTGGATTATTTTTGGCTTTATGTTCCACTGCAGCTAATGCTTAGCATTGTGTATGGAGACCTTAGTCTATGCAGACCTGAAATACAACTTCTATAAAGCGTCCCATTCTAATGGCAATGCTTTCTATAGAGATTATACAGGCCGTGCTTTCTATAGAGATTATACAGGCAGTGATTTCTATAGAGATTATACAGGCTGTGTGTGTGTGTGTGTGTGTGTGTGTGTGCGCATGTGCATGTACAACTGGTTACTTGTGTCAGTAAAGGGTGCACCTTAAGGTAGCTTAATTTACTAATTAGAAGTGGTCCCTGGATAACTTATAATATTCAACATAAACTATACTAAAACAATTTTTAAATAAATGTCACACTGTGTTTATCCTTGCCACAACACACATGGGCCTACTGACTTGTAAAGAATTTAGACAAGTCACTCAAGTCTGATGATTTTAAGAAAGTGTCACCTGTGTGTTGGGAGTAGTGTGGAAGATTTCAGCGTGGCTATAGTCAAGTAGCGGGGCACACTCTTCCTTCAGGTCATATCCACACAAGTGGACCACCAGCAACTCCATAGTGCTGCTCAAACAGACACCCAGTGATTACAAAGTGTAATATGTGAACACAATGCATAAAGATAATGTTCCAAAGAAGTGCTGAATTCAGAAACAATAAATGCATTGCATGATCCTGTACAAAAGCCTTCTACAGGTTTCCTCTATTTTTGCCACACCAAATGTGACCAAACTCATATAAACGTCAGAATGTGTATATAACAGTTTTTAAATTATCCTTTAATTTGTTGAAAGGAACTTCTATCAACATATGGAAAAGTACTTACTAGTAAAAACTAGTAAATAACTGACTGTGCCACCTCCACCATTTTGTGGCCACTTCTGGGAAAATTAACCACTGTTCCAAGTTTTCTCTATTTGGATACAATGGATTTCACAGTATTTTGCTGGAATCTCAGATCCTTAAAATGACATTGTAACCCTTTCCAGATCCATCTTACTTTCCCATGTTACTTTCTAACACCCTTTAGCCTACTTCACATAGCTGGAAATGTTATATTTAAATGATTTTGTCACGTCGGTTTGCCCATGCAAAGAAGCACCAAGAGGCTTTGATGCCATTCATTCTCTTCTCTATTTCAAGAACTTCAAAACAAAAGGGTATAATAACCCAAAACACTGTAGCTTCAAAACAAACAGAATAATGCCAATAGCAAGGGCCTATCGTGTTGGTTGACCGACACCTAAGGTCGGTCACAAGCACAACTAAATACTAAACCCAAAGGAACCAAGAAACACACACAAGCACTTAACTTAAACTAAACACAGCTGAAAATAATATAACTTAAAAGTCCCAAATGAAAACACAAAACCCAACAGAAACCCACAGCGACCCCTGGTGGCCGCTGACGAGACCTGACAGATTTTTAGATTCAACATGGCTGGTAGTACTCAGACCAGAGTGTGTCTAGTCTAATGGATCCAAAATATTTACTAAATTTGGTAACAAAATTGACTTTTGTTTCCCCGTACAAGGCATGTTGGTGATAGACAACAGTTTTTCTTTAATAAATGAAATGATCATTTAAAAACTATTTTATTCAGCTGATCTTTGGGTAATGATTGAAGTGAATTTGCAATAATTTGCTGTGACCTGCAATAACAGAAGATATTGAAAGCAAATAGCAGAAAGGTTCTGGGGCATATGGTTGAACAATCAGGTTATGATCTCAAATATATTGCCCATTTGGAGACACCTTAGAAACACCTTCTGAGTAGTTTTTGACTTACAATGTTATTTTTCAATGTAAATGCAAAAGGAAACTTAGAAAATAAACTATTATAAGAAGAGTACATGTTTCCTAAATGATTATTTTTCCTTCCAAACTATTGTTGCATTTCATGAAAATCTTTTGACCCTTTGAGTGCTGACCTCTCAACAATGGGAAAAATGTGTAAGAGTATAGCATTATTCACAAGGCAACACTACTGGCAGGTGCTCCTTCAATTTTGCAGATTTGTTAAGAAAAATGGCAAGAAATAGTATTCTATGAAAAATCAGTGTACTGCACTCTTAAGGAAACATGGCCATTTTATAAACATTTAAAACTTATGACAGGTAGTGTATGCCTCTTTACTCTACTTATGCTGTCTTATTGCAATAAAATGTATGTATTCATGCATTTTCTCACTTCATCTGCAAGGTGACTGGCATGTTGATAGGAATGTGTTTACTGATGGGGATCAGATAACTGTACTTCCCTTTCCTGCAAAATAAAAGCAATGCTGGTCATGATAGGTCACAACAGGGAAAACATGAGGAAAATGACACCAAAGATGACAATAAATCATGTCATACCTACCCACAGTTATCACGGTCTATGTAATTCTTGTCTATAACCTGCTGATTTTGCATAATAAGTACTGACTGAATGGTTGTGTTTGTCCCTACAGAGAAAGCACAAACAGTCTTGGTTGTGAAAGAAATTTTGCCAGTTACAAGTGACACTGCAACAAATTACATGCATTAGCATTTACAGTTAAACATTATGATCTATTGTATCATGTTTTTGGTGTGACCTGTTCAACTTACAGTCACTGAAATGTCTGAGCTGTATTTGCCATACATTGTCTGAAAAGAAACACACAGTCAGCCAACACAAACTAGGAAATGAAGGTCTCTATTTCAGTGTAAAACTGTCATACTAGTAGCTCAGACCTGCTTGGCTTTGGCTGGCACCCAAAGGTGCATTTACAGAGTCTTTTTTAAAAGTTGGGCTCATAATGACAGAAGTGCGGTCGATGGCAGTAGTAAAACGACAGCAGTAAACTTCTTCTGAGTAGAACACACTGGAGAAATCCACATCTGGAGGCCAAGGGTAAGTTGTAGCTGTGGAAAACACTGTCAATGCAATGGTATTCAAAGTCAATATATCAAAAATGCAAATACAGTTAATACAATGTAAAAGTTACTGGTTTGTTAATTCTGTAAAAGTGATAGGTCAGAGAAAAACAAAATGTATGCATTTACATTTACATTTATGGCATTTAGCAGATACTTTTATCCAAAGTGACTTCCATTCTGAATCCACAACCTCTTGGTCCAGAGGCAAGTATCCTACCCACTAGGCCACCACCATGCCATACAAATTATCCCTTGCCCCGATGCAGTGCCAGGAACTACATAACCAAATCTATTTGAGAAAAATGTATGATGGTTTTGGGATGCAGTTTGCTAACACGAAATGGCTAGCTCCATTTAGCCTCTTAAGCTTTGAAATTCCTGAGTAAAACTTACAATAAAGTACACAAATAGAAACAAAAGAAGGCACAAGGGCCAAAGCTCAAGACAAGGAATAAACTGAACGAACACAACTCCATGTAAAGTGATGGAGGACAGACAACTCAAACTAAAACAGACAAACTATTTATACCAGTGAATAAACCCCAAAACACCTAAACATGATTATTCTTTAATGCCTGGCTGGCTGAGAACCCTTATTTCTAAGGCGGACCAGGGACAAGACCACACCCATTTTCAACATAAATGTCCCCATAAATCTAGTCCAATGGTGGCCTCTAGCGGCTGCCGACTGGGGACATTACAACTACATTTGGAGTTTACTTGTTAGCTATAGTCATGGCCAAAATTATCGGCACCTCTGGAATTTTTGCAGAAAATGCACCATTTCCCCCAGAAGACTATTGCAATTACAAATGTTTGGGTACACACATGTTTATTTCCTTTATGTGCATTGGATCAACACAAAAAGCCACATTTGACACAATTTCACACAAAACTCAAAAAAGTGGGTGGACAAAATTATTGGCACCCTGAACTTAATATTTGGTTGCACACTCTTTGGAAAAAATAACTGAAACCAGTCGCTTCCTATAACCATCAACAAGCTTTTTACATCTCTTAACTGGAATTTTCGACCACTCATCTTTTGCAAACTGCTCAAGATTTCTCAGATTTGAAGGGTGCCCTCTGCCAACAGCAATTTTGAGATCTCTCCATAAATGTTCAATCAGATTTAGATCCAAACTGGCCACTTCAGAACTCTTTAGCGCAGTAGATTCAACCATTTCTGGTGCTTTTAGAGGTATGTTTGGGGTCGTTGTCCTGCTGGAACACCAATGACCTCTGATGCAGACACAGCTTTCTGACACTGTGCCCTACATTGCGCCCCAAAATATTTTGGTATCTTCAAATTTCATGATGCCTTGCACACAGTCATGGCACCCAGTACCTGAGGCAGCAAAACATCCCCAAAACATCACAGAATCTCCATGATGTTTGACTTTAGGTACCATGTTCTTTTCTTAGAATGATGTGCTGTACCAAATAACCCTACCTCGGTCTCATATGTCCACAAGAAGTTCTCCCAGAAGGATTTTGCCTTCCTTAAGTACATTTTGGCAAACTCCAGTCTGGCTTTTTTATGTTTTTGTGTCAGCAGTGGGGTCCTGCCATAGAGTTACATTTCGTTCAGATGTCGACGGATAGTTCAAGCTGACACTGTTACACCCTGAGTCTGAAGAACAGCTCGAATTTGTCTAGAAGTTGGTTGGGGCTGTTTATCTACCATTCAGACTATCCTGCGTTGCAGTCTTTTGTTCATTTTTCTCTTCCGTCCACGTCCAGGGAGATTAGCTATAATGCCATGTGTTGTAAACTTCATTGTGTTGCGCATAGTGGGCTAAGGAACATGAAGTTCTCTGGAGATAGACTTGTAGCCTTGAGATTGTTGATATTTCCACAATTTTTCTTCTCAACTCCTCAGACAATTTCCTGCTGTTCTTTCTGTTCTCTATGCTTAGTGTGGCACACACAGGCACACAACAGAAGGTTGAGTCAACTTTTGGTTGTGATTGCTATATTGCCAGCACCTATTTCTTGGCAAATGTGAGTTTAAACAAGCATCATATGCTTGAAATTAAACAATTTTAAAAAGGTGCCAATAATTTTGTCCACCCCCTTCTTGAGTTTTGTGTGAAATTATGTCAAATTTGGCTATTTTCTAAGCTTTTTTGTGTTAATCAAATGCACATACAGGAAATAAACATGTATGTACCAAAACATTTGTAATTACAATAGTCTTCTGGGAGAAATAGTCTTCTGCATTTTCTGGAAAAATTCCAGGGGTGCCAATAAGCCTTTTATCTCTAACAAAAGAAGCTACCAAACATTTCTTGGTTGTGCTCAAACTACATCTGGAACAAAGTTTAATTTTCCATCTTTTTAGTAGTCATTATTGATATTTGCATTTAGCAAAACTTTACCAGGTGGCTGTATCATATCTTGGATGCACAGTGCCATCATCTTGTGTAACAATTTCGTTTGAAGAAAGTTGAGAAATGTTTAATAAAAATTAGTGTATTTATTTTAGAAGTTTTTTAACATGAGACTCTAAATATCAGGTGACCTGTGATAATTTGACTTCTAGACTTTCTGCTTAAACCACCATGGGATTCTTTTAATATGAAATTATTGAAGCCATTATGTTTGAAATTCAAATAAAGCACTAGCATTTTGAAGATTTGAACATTTGCATACCTGTTGTCAATGTCTCTGTTGTGGTGTAGACTGGAAACACGCTGGAGTTACTTGTGCTACTGGACATTCAAAGAACAGTCAAATAGATTAGTTTTTCATTTCCTTCCAACAGGGCTGGCCCGAATAATTTCGATACACGAGCATTCATTGTCATTTTGGTACTTGGTTGCTTAGTTATTATTTTAGTGTATCTGGAGCTGGAAGTCCGACAAAGTTTGTCACATAGATAGATATGCTGGACTGGGTTGTTGATTGGTTGTGGTTGTTTGCAAACTTATGTTCAAACAATTCAACTGCCTTAAGTGAACTTACAGAATATCCAATCTACACAATGCACATTTACACAATCAATATTTGTACATTTTTGCATTCTGATATCACACATTTTCAATGCACTGTCACACCCCTGATATGGAAACCTTTTTGCTGATGTTTTTCAGAGCCCTGCAGAGCAGAGAAAAGGTGAATGAATCTCTACATTGCCACCTACAGACAAAGAAGTATATACCAAAACAATCACTTACTGCCTTCCCTGTGTCAGGTTAGGCTGTGTTTTCCCGAAGCAGGAGGCACACAGACAGACTTCCATTCTTGCTTGGTATTTATTCACAATCAAAACATAAATAAAAGCCAGGCTCAAGGGCCGATACGTTTCTTGAAACCGATCAGAGAAACTAACAAAATCAGGCAAAAGTGATGGTGAACCCACAACCTAAGAAAACCAAATAGTGGTCTTTATACAAAAACCTAAACACAAAACACCTGCTAACAATAAGCCCTCATTCCTGGCCAGCCAAGGCACAGGAATAAGGCCATACCCCGTGTCAAAATAAAAGTACAATAAAATAAATAACAGTGGCCTCTAGCGGCCACTGACTAAAGCCCCAACACCCTTTTCAGCAGCCTTTTCTTCTTGCTATTATCATACCTGTATAGCCCACCCACACTATGAAAGCTTTGATTTATCCTCTACAAGCTGTTCTAAGGATTGCATTTTCATTTGCCTTCCCATTCGTAGAGGCCAGCTTGGTCCTGGACCTGGAATAACGAGTATTATTTGTTTGAACCATCCTCTCCTTTGTTTATGGCTATAAATGATTACATATGTAATTAATATGTATTTAATATGTAATAATTTTGTATAATATGAGGAATGAGATTTATATTTGTCTACTACAGTTATTTCATGTCATGTGTTGGAACTTAATTTGGACCAGTAAGTTGGCAATGGAATCTGTAAACAGCTAAACTCACTTTACATAAAATGCACTAAACAGAGATTTTTTAATTTACTAACAATTATTCAAATTATCTAAAGCCTGTAAATTGCTTTTCGGACCAGCCCAACCAAGCATGCAGTGTAGTATGTGCTTATGCGTCCATGCAAATTTCATAGATTACAAGCTGTATAGATTTTATACTACGGTTTTATACTGATTTTATTTTATGGTTTGTCCTTATATGAATGAAGAGATAAACAGACTATAGACGCTTATGAGCATTTATAAACTTACCTGGTACCATAATCTGAGTCTTCTCTTAATGTAAGCATGTAAAGCGCTGTGATGCTGATGGCACTGAAACACAACCATATACTTGTCAATCACAGGAAAATCCAGCACAAACAACAATGAAAATGTACAACTAAAATCCCAGCACACATCCACTGAACAAATCAAAGTCAGTCAAAGGCCAATTCGTCCAACTCAAAATGGTTAGAAAGTCATTCAGTGTAGTGACATTGCCTGATATCAGAGAGATTACAGCTCAGCCACAAAGTGGTAGATCATGCAGACTCACTGAGTGGGCAGCTAAAGTTATTTCATGTCATGTGTTGGAACTGAATTTGGACCAATAAGTTAACAATGGAATCTGTAAAAAGCTACTGAACAAATAAAAGTCAGTCAAAGGGCAATGAATGCCATATGTCAGGTGCAGTGGTAAAAAGTATGCAGTGGTCCCTAGAGCAGTGGAAACTTATTCTCTGAAGTGATAAATCATGCTTTACCATCTAGCAGTGAGATGGTGGAATCCTGCCTTTGGCAAATGACAGGAGAATGATACCAGTAAAAAGCGTTGTGCCAACTACAAAGCAGCAGATTTATAAGGCTTAGTCCAGTTCCAGTGAATAATATTATATGCCATAGCAAATAAAGACATTTCATACAATTATATGATTTCAACTTTGTCACAGCAGATAGGGGAAGGCCCTGTCCTGTTCCAGTATGACTGTGTTCCGCTGCAAAAAGTCCACAAAATACCAGACGACTTTGGTGTAGGGGAACTCAAGTGGCCTGCATAGAACCTCAACCCAATCAAACAACATTTGGGTGACTTGGAACATCGCAAGCCAGGCCTTCTCATCAAACACCTGTGCCTCACCTCACAAATTTTTCTTTTGACTGAATAGACACAAACACACAAAACAGTGTGAAAAGTTTTCCCAGAAGCGTGAAGCCTGTAATAGCCATAAAGGGAGGGGAGGCAACTCCATCTTAATGCTCTTGGTTTTGGAAAGGGATATCCACCATGCCAATTTAACTGTGAAGATCAAATACCATATACTTTTGGCCATCTAATTTGCACTTAAGGCAAAATAATTTCTCAAATAATTTACCACTATTTACCACTGTTCACTAGTGTTTTGGATGAACAAGAAAATGGCTTTGCAAACATTTCAACCTCTGGAACCATTGTAACATTGTAAAAAAAAAACCAAGGTTGTAAGGTTCTCTAAAATAAACAATTTAACATCGGATCACTCTGTTTACATATTAAAAACTAAAAGTTTGAATCAGTGAAAGTCCCCTTCAAAAATATTAAAATACATTATACCCATAGCAGAAGTAAGTATAGTGGCCCCTTAAAGTCATGCATGAACACACCAGAGCACATAGTGTGAACAACTCAAATTCTTTCTCTGCATTTAACCCATTCACCAAGTGAAGCAGTGGGAAGCCAGCAACACAGCGCCCAGGGAGCAGTGTGTGGGGACGGTACCTTGCTCAAGGGCACCTCAGTGGTGCCACTGGCAGTCCTTGGATTTGAACCCACGACCTTCCGATCGCAGGGACAACTCACTAACCACCTGACCACTAGCTGCCCCAGTTAAGATGAATTGAAGTGTACTCTGTGGTCAAAACATCATGTACATTTTGAAATTATTGTTTATGAAAAACTCACCAAAAAGCCATGGTTCCCACAAGCAGGATGATACTAGCTTGGAATATTCTGTGCTGAAGGCAGTGCTGGTATTTCTTACAGACATACTCCTGAGCCAGAAACATTTAGTTTTTAGAGTTCACTTTCAGTTAACAAGATCATATTATTATATGGTATTGCATCAAGTTTTAGAACAGTAGATTGTTTTTACTTACTTTGCCAGCCTTCAGTGGTGAAGGCTTTTTTGAGGGTACTGATGTTTGAGTTTTGTTGCTTTTGGCACTTTTTCTGTAACACAAATGCAACTGTGAATGCTAAATCACTTAAGAGTGTGTATACGATTGTGAAATATTTCATAGAGTTTAAATAAATCAGGAGAATGTAAATGCAATTGTGGTGAGAGGAACAGTTTAGTTAATGTTTTGTTTATTTGGTTAATTTATTAGAACTATGTATTAATTACTGTGATTGGTGGGAGTATATAAGGCCCCTTCTCACTGCTCACGTGGTGTGTACCGCCTCCTGACATCCCAACCTCTCTTTTAGTGGGAATAAGAGTGGTGGTGGTATTTGTGCGTGTGTGTGCACGTGAGGGTGATTTGGATTGCGGAGTGTACCCCAGTTTATTGGGTTTTTTTTACTTGTTGCTTGTTTAATGTTGTCTTGTCGTGGAGATCTTTTTAATATATTTTAACTTTTTGAATAAAAGGATGATGAAGGAGTCACATCTCAACCCAGTGTTTTCGAACTTGCGTCCTTGTGCTTGAAGAAAGGGTAACCTCTAGCACTTAACTAATTCTCTGGGCGAAATTCCCAGAGTGGCTATATTTTGTCTTGTAAATTTATCTGGTGATTCCAAACCCTCTTTTTGGGCTGCTTTGTGTGGTCCAAAGAGGTAAATGAACCTCAGTAGTCACTAGTAAACGTAGTTATGCCACATTTTCTTTTACATCTTGTCAGATGGGGAAGAAATGACACCAGGATACACGCTGGGAAGAATGCAGTGTTCCTCTTTTGTCAAACAATGTTTCTCGATAGCCGAACACTGCGTACCAGCATAAGAACCTCATCCTCATTGTAGGTTAATAGTTTGAGACTGCTTTGCCTCCACTAGATCAGAACATTTTGTCATCATTTGATGGAACTCTGCATTCAGTGTTGTGTCAACAAATTCTAAAGGAGTATCTCAGGTCATCCATCTGTGAATTGATGCTTAACAGAAGATGTGAGCATGGCCCTAAATGCCCAAGTCAGTCTACCAAAAATGCTGAAGAAAGAAAAACACATTGCAGTGTCAGTTCAGACATTAATCCAGTAGGAATTGGATAAGTAGCGTTCATGCAAGAAAGCCTTCCAAAGTGACTAAGCTGAAACTGTTCTGTGAGGAAGCATTGTCCAAAATTCACTGTCAGAGGTTACAGGAAAAATTACAGTCATTAGTAATTATAGAATTATTACAGTTTTTGAAAGGATCTTGTGTTACCATTTCTTGATGTGAGCCTCACGTATTTGACAAAGTAAAAACAAATAGAAGCTGCTCTTGTGTTTATTTTAACTTTAAATCCTTCTGTATTATGTTATTTAAACAGTGAATAACTAGTGGTAGAGGTGGTAGAATAACTAAAATTAAATTAAGTATTATAAGACTCAATTATTCACTCGCCTTCTGAAACCCTGGACAGGGCACCAGGCCAGTGCAGAGACTCAAATAAGTAGCAATAAAAAATCAATCACAGTAACACATTTTGGTTTCTTCCCATTATTAGTATTGTACTTGTTTTACTTCTGATTGGATATAATTTAATTCATCTTGCAAACAAAAGTGAACCTAAAATTGAGCCCTATAAGCAGCATTATATGCTACATGTACAGCCCATACCAATGGCTGAAGCATTTTCATGGTGTGTGTGAGTGTTTGTGTGTGTGTGTATGTGTGTGTGTGTGTGTGTGCGCTTTACCTGATCACATGCTAGTGTATAGTAATCAGTTAATACAAGAGTTGTTAGTATTAAGGTAGATGCAGGCATGCATGCAAGGCTAGCGTGTAAGATTTCTTTTTCTCAGTGCAAAAAGGAAAAAAAGGAGAGTGGCATAGTCGAATTCTTATTTCATTCTGTCCTCCTCATTTCAGTAATTTCTCTTTAACATGATTTTATTACCACCACAAAGCAGCTGCACAACAAATCGATGTGTGTGGGTGAGGTTGGGGAAATTTCTGGAGTGTGAAGATGCTTTAAGCAAGACCATGACCACAACCTTGGATCTCGGTGGGCAGTAACTATGTACGTATAACAGTTGACATTGTGATATGTTTTTACTTATCAAAAGTTTTTTTCAAGTAGTAATATTTTTTATCTTAGGTATATGTGTGAGGATGATCTACATTGAGTTACTAATGTTTTTGTCAGGGGATGAAAGGTTATTTCATTCTGTTCTGTTAGTTCAGCTCTTGGACTGCCTTAGTGTTGCTCATACCTCTCACTTCAGAGCTTTAGCTTTTTATTTTATGCCAAAAGCCTCCCAAAAACCCATGGAATGACACCTACTAAACTTCAGTCTTCACTTTCTGTGCTGATAGATACTGGATGTACTCAGAAGGTTCTGTGGTCAGTTGTAAAGGGATGTCAGCATTTGATTCAGGTGACACTGTCAATGAAAAAATATTCACTCATGGCTGGTCATAATATGGGATAGGAGGGCAAAATTATCAAGAACCAATATCTAGTAACACATGTAAATCCACTTTTCAAGTGCAGAAATGAAAAAATTAAAGAAGCAGTCTGGCTCACTCCTGGTCACATTTAAGCATTTAAATATTGATGTGAACCAGCTCCTACTGGCTATAACAAATTAACAGAACAATCATGTTTTTACAGCAGAATCGCACTTTTGCACTCATGTCTACTTGAAGAATCTGTCAGCAAAGCACACAGTAATGACTAAACTATACAGAAAGGAAACTTGGGAGGTTCCATGAACTTGTAAAATTCATTCTGTTTGAAACTGTCTTGGATAAAAAATTGACAGCCAACTTAGCAATAGTCTTGAATGCCTTTTAAATAGCATACAATGTGCAATCATACAACATACTCTTTCTCTGTCTCTCTGTCTCCCCCACCCCATCCCCCTCCCTCTTTCTCTCTCTCTCTCTTTCTCTCGCTGCTTGAATTAGTGTGGGTTTTGTAATCAGTCACACTGTCGTTCACTGGACCACAGGCTGCTGTTCATATGCTCCATTATAGTTTATATTCTGCAGCTTTAGCCGATATCAGCCGTCACTGTAAGAAAATTTATGAGTCGGTTGAAGCAGCACACATTGGCACTCCACGGCTGATTGGTCAGAGGGAAAGTAACGATTACTCTCCATCTAATTCCCCCTCACTTACTTCGGTGTGTGTAATGAATAGCTTAGAGTCTCTTTCCTCCTTTCTCTCTTTCTCTCTCTTTCTGCTCTCTCTTTTTTACTGCTTTCTCTTCTGTCTTTTTGTCTTTGTTGCTACTGTTTCTCTCTCTGTCCCTCTCTTCCTTGTCTTACTCTTTCTGTCTCTTTCTTGCTACTGCCTCACTTTCTCTCAAAACTGTCAGTGTACCTCTGTTAACCTTTCCTCTCTATCTCTCTTGCTGGTCTGGAGACTTTCATATGCTTGATTCTTCATTGGTAAACAGGAAGAGATCCTCACTTTCACTGTTAAAGGTCTGCTGTGTGTCGTTTTGGAAGTTGACGTTTTTGGAATTTGTGAAAATTATGTGATAAAGTGTCTCAGAGTACCAGGTACGTTCGGTCTGGAACACTGCTCCCACAGAGCACTGTAATGATTCACACTCCAGCTTTTATGTTTCTAACACAATACACAGACTCTGAGATAAAAAAGGAGTGTATAAATTCTTCCTCCCCCTCTTCCTCACTGCAGGCAGTGTTTTCTGTTTTGGGTTTAGCAGCTGACGGCAGTCTGCCTCAGCGACAACACTGTCTGACTTTTATTCTCTCCTTAATTGTGTTTAAATAAACAATCATAGAGCATTTCTGTACAGTAAAATAATGGCCTGAGCAGCCGTAGAGACATCCTTTCTTGTCTGAGTCTATTGGAGCCCAAAACTCAATTTGTTAGCTTCAGATAAGTCACTTTCTCATTTGCTACACCATTAGCTAGTTGACATGGTTCATTGGTAAATACATTGATTACGTTTGGCCTTAAGGGCATTAGTGAGGTCAAGTACTGATATCATACCCTACTCTTACTCATCCCAAAGGTATCTGACTGGGCCCCATCACTCCAGAAAATGTTCTCAACACCCTAGTGTTGGGGAGCTTCATACCTCTTTAGTTGACACTTGACATTGGACATGGTGACCTAAGTCTGCTCCAGATGCATCCCCGTTGGTTGGTCAGTGCTGTTCTATGTTTATTAAAGAAACAGTGTATGTGTAATTACATATCTGTGTTAACAATGGACACCTAAAAGTAGCTGATTTCACTAAGAATACTTTGAATACATTTAGCACAGATTAAATTCAAGTCAGTAACTGTTTTCTACAGAGTGATATCTGGGTCGGCACCCAGCAAGCCTAATCCCATCATTCAGCCTTATGTTCCTACTCGCTCCCTCCACTCCTCCAAGGAACATTGTCTGGCTCTGCCCTCCCTACACACAAGGTAAACCCAGTCCAGACCAGTCTCATTCTGGTTCTCCACTGGTGGAATGAGCTGCCTAACCCGACAAGAGCAGCAGAACCCCTCTATCTTCAAAAACCTCCTGAAGACTCATCTCTTCAGAGAGTATTTCTCTTCTTGCACTACTCCTACATAAAGATTGAGCACTTAGTACTCTCCTCTGGTTCTCACACTGTCCTGAAACTTGAGTGACCCCATGTATTGCAAATCGCTTTTGAAAAAAGCTTCTGTTAAATGAATATAATGTGATGTAGCTATAAAGCTAAAGCTAGAATAGGATTCCAAATGTGTTTTTCTAATAGGAGTCTATTCGGGGGGAGTTTAGGAAACTTATGAACCAGTACCAGTAAAAATTCCGTATTTTATAAAAATGTCATATACAAAAGATACTATTTTCGTTCCCATAAAGAAAAAATTCTGTTAAGTATAAAGAAAGTTTTAAAGGTTTGGAGCACCTTCGTAAAATTTAAGGGTTGTACACCAATTTTAAAACGTTTACATTTTGTGGAGGTTATTTAAACCTAAATAATCTGGTTAATTCTTCTTCTTCTACTTCCTCTTCCTCTAATTATTATTAATCATGCTCACACATTTAGAAAAATTGTCCCTTATAGCAGTTGGTTCTCAAACCGGTCCTTGGGGACCCTCTAAGGAATCATGCTCTTGCTCATCCCAATGTGCTGCAAATCATATTGGACTGTCTGGGAGCCCCTGAGGACTGCTCTGAGAACCACCACCCTAAAGAACCATTCTTAAGGGAATCAAAAGTGATTTTTCTATGGTACCATTCCAAAGAATCTTTGTGTTGACATTATCATTAACAGTATAGAGCTTTAGATTATGAGCGTGTCAGGGGTGGCAATTCACACAGATGGAATACAAGCTCAGCAGTGTTGTCATGAGGCCAGACTCTGAGAGGTTTTCTCTCTCTGCTATTTCACATTTCTGGCTGTGGATGCACATGCCCTACAGCGTGCTCATATGCTTCCCTCCATGGTGCCGCACAAGCATGCCTCAGCATTACTGCCACTGGAGGAGGAGAGAGACAGAGAGAGGCAGGCCATGAGCAATCTGAATTTTCAGTATTTGGTCTGTTTAGATAGGTATAAGCCCTAGGCTATGGTTTTAATTAATGTAACTTTAACATAGTGCTCTCCATCCAGGAGCAGTGTAATGCAGTGACTGTCTATCTCTGACGTATTCAAAAACACAGATGCACTAACACACATTTTTCCTCTGGAATACTGAGAGCACACTGATGTAATCAAAGTTTAATTTAATAAATCCTTTGATGTTAGGAAGCTACTTTTTTCTTCCTCGCCCTCCGTCTCTCTCTCTCTGTCTCTGATTATATAATCCTGACGCTCATTCATTCATAGCTGTGTGCTATGGTTTTTTAATGTGTCTCACAAGTACATCTATAATAGCTCTGCTAAAACTCTTAAAAATTCTCCCTACATCCCTTTAACAGAACAAGAGAAGGAAAGGCAGAGAAAGCAGATTGGAAGATAGAGGAGCTGCATGTCAAGGGAGGCATTTGGATTACATTGTGTTTAACCTTGGCAGTGTAGTTGAGTGGTTGAGTGTCTGTATCGCTGTGAAAGGACCTAAACAGTCCACATAACAACCACTGCCCCTTTAACATATTATCAGGATGATGGCCAACAGTGTAGTGTGGAGGATAAACCCAATCACGGAGTACATGAGATCGCCAGTAGTCCATGCACTTTGATCAAAGAGCGCTCTCTTAGAAGAGCAGAGATTCCTACCTGGAATCTGCGTTCTCACACACACACACACACACACACACACAGGAGTAAGATAGCGGAGAACTCACTGTCCTGAAGAGATGAGGCAGGTATGGTGATGGGTGGTGACTCAATCAGTGAGCACTGTCTACCTCCTTGACCTTGGCTTATATACCATGTGACATGTTCACTTCCGAGTCCTCTTTCGCATCACATGACCAATATGCGTGACACATATTGCACTGTTCATTTGAAGCATGCTTTGTGCATGTCCTCTGAAATCATGTTTGTGAGCCATAGCATCAAAAGAACCCATAGAGGCATTGGACCACAGTGAGTCCCGATGTCAACAGCAGACTGAACAAACCACGACTTCCTGTGTGTTTCTTTTGCTGTGTGTTCTCGTGATAAACAGTAATATGGGCTCATCATCTATTACTGTTGACCTCGTTGTGCTAAAGCAGAGGTAGTTGACAACTAGATGTTTCAGCTCCGACATGCTCCCTAGTGTATATACTGTATCTTTTAATTCTCCAGACAAAAGGCATACAGATGAGTATGTGAACATTGCACACATACATGTTGGAACAAGGGCAGATTTGTGTCTATAAACCGGAAATCAGCCTATTTAATTACTGCACATATACTGAAAGTCATGCGTGAAGTTTAATAATAGTTATTTGGAGGCAAACTTTAATATTCATGTTTGCATAATTTGTCCTTCAAATTAAAATGGACAAAGAGTAACCTTTGCTGCAGTGGTCATATGTTATTGTTTACCTTTGCCATGTCAATTCATTGTTGTTTTTTCTTAGTCTCAGCCTCCTCATTATTCTGTTCACCTGTGTCTTGTTCTTGTCTTGTTCCCTGTCCAGGTATTTCTGTTGTCCTTGTTTGTATATATACCCCTGTGTTTCAACATGTCTTTGTGGATTCTTTGTTAATGTCATGCTGTGTTTCTTCCACTTTGGGTCTCTACTATTTTTGAGCAAAATCAACACTAAATCAAAGTCAAAGTGCAAGTCTTTTCTGATTTTATTGAGTCTCAACTTAACAAATTCAAAACTGCAGTCTGACTCCAGTCTACATCTCTGATTAACAGATATAAACGGAGAAATACAGTTTATTGGACTTTTACAATTTTGTCCATGTTGCAAGATCTCCTTATTCTCTTTACGATTAGGATTTATTTGATTTCATTTAAGTTTGGACTGTATTATTCAAGGACAATTATTAAATGACTCACATCTTACATTTCTATTTCATCCTGCAGTATTCTTTGCACCTCTTTCAAAGCCTCTGGCTGAAAATAAGGTGATGACGTCACACCAGGGGACATCCTTAGCTGTGGTGAACCTGCAGGAATCGCAAATGGTGAAGTACAAGAGGGCTGATCCTTAGCTCATTAGAGAAAGGGCTCCAGCACAGTAAGCGGCAGGTGAGCACATATGTTATTAGTGGCTAATTGAGGCACTTCAAGGTCTTCTCCATCTGTCTCTGAAAGAGAAGTACAACCCCTGGTTATATAAGATTTGGGAAGAGTTTTGGATTTAAAGATATAGAGTGAGAGAAGGCAACTGAATGAAAATGAAACATGGTCTCCATACTCACAAATGGATTTTCTTTTTAGGAAAAGTGTGCTTTTCTTGCACTTTAAAAGTAAAACAGTAAAACCCTGGAAAAGTTTCACTCAGATTTAGCATGGATGAGTGGATGCCACAAATAAAAAAAGAAACAAGTTATAGCCAGTTTACATGACATATACTATCTGTTTTTACATGTTAATGGCTTGGTTATGACAGTGTTATGAAGGGATAAAGTGATGTGTTATGGAAAGTTTTGTTCCAACAGTGACAATATATGGTTTTATTGATGATTACATTGTTGCACTCATAGGGGTTTGGATTAACTATGTAGAAGAAGAAATCCTCATACAGGATAACATTTCTTGGTTTATATTGTTTTTACTTAATTAAATGTTGTTTCCTATGAAGCGTGCAGTGTCCATGATGTGCATGGATTGACTAATGGTAGTCACACCTTTGACTGGCCTCATTGGTTTATCTGGCCTGGACAACACTGTCACAGCACTGACCTTTTGGATCGATACCAATTCAACATCTTGGCCATAAGCTGTTGAGTGCCCCCTATAGTCTTATTGATTTTCATTTGTATTGCACAAGGCATGGCACGAGTTTGGATCTTTAAGAGCTTGATCATATTCACTGAGCCATTCATAATAGAGTACGGGAAGAAAATATTAGATGGGAATCGAATAATTGTGGAAATTAATTTTGAGCTGGAGGTCCCCCTGCCTTGCCTCACCAGCACTGTGCACTGAGCATAGCATGGCCTTGCCATTGGATGTTGATAGTGTTGATGATGATGATGATGATGATGATGATGATGATTTTTTTACTCCCATTCTTACTGTCTTTTTTAATGGCACTTAAACAAAATTTCCAATTTGACACTCCAATAAGTGGTTACAGTTTCTTTAAAGTTGACTCATCCCTAACCCAAGCACACAGCCTTGTAATCTCTGCAGAAAAGCATTTGCGGCAGAACTGGATGCTCTGAAGAAGACAAACACAAGATTAAAGTCTCCCACTGGTTGACTAGAATGCAGCCAGAAATTGGTTTGCATAAAGTTGCTCCAATCGTAATCTCTCAGAATCAGATGTCATCGCAGAATTTGAATGGCATGATTAAAAACTTCCAAAGCCCTTTCCTCAGTGTGAATGTGATCTTCGGCCTCTGAAATGATGCTATTTGCCAGCAACTGCTTTGCAGGTTGTGGGAGCTAAACCACTGAGAGCTGGCAATGTGTTCAAGGGCATTGAGGCTATGAGTCCAGCCTAATAATGATATTAAGACACCCAGTCCAAAATCTAATTGCTAAAACCACTAACAGCTTGATCTTCCATCTCCTGCACATTTTTTACTACTCACTATGCGTGTCCATTGACAATGAGACTGTATTAACAATGTTTATCCAGTGCTTAACTTGTCAGCATTTGTGATGATCTCATTAAGCGTGGTAAAGATGTCTAGTCACATATGTGCAATTACATATGCAAAGCCACTGAAATTACTCTGACATTAGCACATTTTTAGTCTCTTTAAAAGGTGCCATGGAGGGTTCTTTACTAATGAAAACCCAAAGAACCTTTAACTGCAAGATTCTTTAGGTAACCAAAATGGTTGTTCCATTGCATTGCTGCGTTTATGACACATGATCTGGTAAAACCTCGAGACTGCTACCCATCATGCATTCAAATGATTTCTATTTTCACACCGCTTAAAATATCTTTTTAGCCCCCACAAGGAATCCATAAATTATATTTAATGTGCATATTTGACAATTTTGGGAACTTCTAGCACCTAATCAGGACACTGCTAAACATAACACATTTTCATGCTGGAACTGGGAACTTGTTTACAGTCTTGATATACACTGGGCTCTGTTTCATATAATATGACAGATGAGCATACAATTGTTCTTTATAGAAGGATTTTTCAATTGCTCAGATTATGTGCTAAAAAGTGTTATCACAGAAATGGTATGCTCCTTATTCCCTTTTTCCCAGCTGAAATAAAACCCACTGAATTTCTCTCTGAACATAGAATCTATGTGTACTCTTCATGGTTCTTAGGCATGCAATGTTCATATGTGTCATTTTGAATGTTCTGAACACAAATATGTGCACTGGACAATATCAGGGCATTTTAGATAGTGTGGTAAGAGCAGCGCTGGAGGAAAGAAGTAGGAGTAATGTGCAGAGAAGCCTAGCCCTCTGCTGACCCAGTCTGATGCCAACACAGGCAAAACACCAGAAACTCTGAAGGCTGCTCTGAAAGATAACGTTAGCCTTCAGAAAGCATAAACATCATTAGAAAAAGACACAAGCATTATTTTTTCTGATTGTACAAGTTTTAAGGTTAACATGACGGATTTTAATATGGTGCCCTGTTTGCATGCTTATTTTAGTCTTTTTAAACTGCAAATGTTAATTCATCAAGCCCATTCTAGACAGCGACCTCTTTGGCTATCCTGTTAAGACAGCAGAATTTCCAAGGAGCCTGAAGGCCATCTGTAGATAATCAAAGAAGTTTGTTGAGTCAACAATTATAGTAAGCAGGAAGACAGATATAGCTTCAGTTTTGTTGGGCCTGCAAAATGTTTCACCCCAGGAAAAGTATTGGTTGCTTAACACTGAGGACTCTTTGTTATTTTGAGTAAACTTGTAACCAAGTCAGCAGTGCTGCGAGTGTACCTTGCTGAGCTAGACAAACACGAGTGCTATAAATACTGTACAAAATGACTCATCCGCACGACCCTCCCAATGGGGAAGACTAAACTGGAGCGGCAAAGTGGCAGAAAACAGCTCTGTGCCCTAGCACAGTGGTCCACACAGTGCTAATCTCACTCAGGTTAATATAAATTTTGATCTGTTTAATAAGAGAATGTTTATGGGTGTCTGTACTACTATGGCATATTCTTTAGAGACTGTGATGTGTCCTCGTCTAAGTAATAATTAAAGATATTATAAAACCAACACTCCCTAATTCAAAATAAAACTGTATTGTAACGATCTAATAACTCTGATAAGCCTGTTTTCACCGAACCACGTAAAATCCAGGTGTGAAGGGAGAGGGTTGAAGGAAGAAGGGTCTCTAAATAGATTAAAAAAAAGGGTTTATTTGCTTGAAAAATATGAACTACATACTTGCTCAGCCTGAATGTGCATTACCACTGGTTTAAAGTTCTAACCTCGAGTGCATCTCTAACTGCTGAAGTAGTTTAGATATCTTTTACGTCCTTTCACCAGTCTTAAACAACCATGAAAATAAATGCATAAAACATAATGCATAAAAAACCCCAAAATTTAACTTCTTGTTCAAATGATCTCTTCTGTTTTAAATGGTGCTGCTATGCTGTACAGGTGATTCAATGTAGCTTCTGCAGCCTTTAAAATGTAAAAGAACATGAGTTCACTAATTACACTGGTCTAGAAATTTGGGACACTGCTGGGTGCATCTGGTGACACAAATATAAATCATGCCAGGTACTAAAAACTGCAGGGATTACTTCACAAATATATATTTTTTAATATAAACATATTTTGAAAATACTATATATGAGTACAAAGGTAAAATTTGTTCATTTCATTTCTAAACATTGTGAACATTTCATGAAAAATCCGCCAGCAGATTACTCTGAAAACTCATTGTATCAAATTTAAATTAACTGTTGTCTTCTCCTGAGTAGTTATTCTTCTGGAAATGCAATATTTTGTTCCAACATTGATGGTATTCATAGTATTAAAAAAAAACAACAATTGTATTTGGTCTAATTGAGTATAATCCTGGCCCTTTTGGGTGCACAGTCTGGGGATCATGTATCCAGAATGGAAGGGACTTCATCACCTCTTCTACTGGACTGCTCTTGGATAGCACTAGGATCTAGGGGGGGAAAGGAGGGAGAGAAATGAGAGGAATTAAAGAATTATAGCCATTTCTCGCACCTTTGGAAAGCATCAGTAGCATGTTTAGAGCTGAACTGATGAATTGGGCTAAGCGCTCCTGCCCGCTTATCTGAACCAGCAGCCGCCTGCACGCAAATATTTGAACAAAGGAGCTTGTGTGTCTGAGGCATAAATCAGAGCATCGGCACATTAATAAATGCATGTGAGCTACCTGCAGCCTGACTGTGGAGGGCTGAGGTTTTTTCACCTGATCACAGGGCTCAGAACGTGCTCTGAATAGCATAGTGAGAGCAAATGTGTGTGTGTGTCTGTGTGTGTGTGTGTGTGTGTGTGTGTGAGAGAGAGAGAGAGAGCGAGAGAGAGAGAGAGAGAGAGAGAGAGAGCGAGCGAGAGAGAGAGCGAGAGCGCACACATGCGTATGTGTT